>JAOSBN010055044.1:0-18706 GCA_027563595.1 Erythroxylum suave | reverse complement strand
AATAAATAAATAAATAATTATAAAAAAGGTAATAACAAATAAGTAAAATAGAAAAATATCACTTGCAGAAAAGCTACTAATTCACTTAGGAGATTCAAGTTTAAAAGATAAAATTATTAAGAAAATAGTAAGATACATATGATATGTTGCAAAAGTTTACTTATATCTGATATGTTGCAAAAGTTTACTTATATCTGATATGTTGCAAAGCTCTTTTCACCACTTCTTGAGATGTGTGTGCTATCTTTGGGTAAGGGTTCTGTTAATTTGCTCTGTAGTATTCCAATTTTATTGGGTGTCCCCTAAAGAGACAACCAGTAGTTGTATCTTAATAACTAAAGGTTAGTTTTCTACTTTAAGCTAAAAACCAAATAACATGTCATGAAGAAAAATACTCACATATGCCCAAGCTCAACCAACAGTGGCAACATTAAAATCAATTTATATGAATTTGAGCCATAAAAGTTGGAAAAGTTGATACTGACTTTCGAACACAGATTTATGTTTATTAATTTGACTATTAATGGAGTTTCACCAGGACACTGCCCAGCTAAGTTTAAAAATCTCTAACTTTTTAAAGTTTAGCAATAAAAAATGCCACAACATGAAGGAACTTTGAACAGGCAATTATAGACCATGATCTAGTTCTTTAAGAAAAGTACCAGAAAGATCATGAATAGAGGAAGTCATGAAGCTGGAATCTCTGAACTTCAAGTCTTAGAACATGAATCGTAGATCTATGGAACACCCACAAAGGAATTCGCAAGACAACCAAAGCTCAGATCTAAGGAAATAAGTTATAAAAGAAGATAAGTGGAAAACGCAGCACCAACAGAAGTAAAACACACAGTAGAGGTAGGAGTAAAACACAACAGAGAATGAAAAGCCAAAATGCAGAAAACAAGCAAAAATGGGGAGGACGATCAAGCAAGCCTAAGATTTGCATCTTAATATTTTATATAAAATATATTTTTATTTTTACATTAATTTTTGATATTACAGCGGTATACTATGAACCTTAATGGAGTTTTAATTGTATAAAAAATGGTTAATTATAAAAATTATAATTTTTACCTAATTTTTAATTATAATTTGAATTTTAAAAGTATTTTCAATTTTTCAAACCTTACATCCATTTTAGCTGTCGTTTTATGTTTAATTAATTAATTAATTAATATTAAGTAAAACAAAAAAAATTATGAAATAATAAACCCCAACTCTTTTGAATTTAAGAATTAGTTTCTTGCTACTATTGCTGCCATTTTTCTCTTCAACTCTTCAATTGTTTTGCATTAGGACTGTTTTTCTTTAATAACATTAGTTGATTGTGTAAAGCCTATTCATTAACATAAATTGACTTATAGCCTAGCCCAACCCACAAATCTTTAAACATGTATAAAAAAAAAACCAGAATATGGAAATTGGTATAGAACATACGAAAATCACCTTCTTTACTTTTTCTCTAAAATTTCTAGCAGGTAATTGTGTCTAAAAACACAATTTTTCATCTGCATGTAACTCTTTTCTTGTAAGTTTCCGTATTTTGTTTGTTTTGCAGAAATTGGCGAGAGTTTTGGAATTTGATAACCCTATAATGCCAAACACTTAGGTAAAAATTTCTGCAAGTATTATGTCATTTTATTTGTATTTTTTGATCATCCTATACTAGTTTATAGTTGGATTACATGTTGTGGTTGATTGGGACAATAATTGAAGTTGCATAAAGGGATAAAAAGGGAGAAAATATGGCTAAAAACTTGATAACAGAGTAGAGAGAAGAAAAGGAGAGGGTAAAGGCAACGATATCTTTTGAAAATTTAAGTTGCGTAAAGAGGTAGAATTGGGAATGCAGAAAATAAAGGGTAAGTTTGGAATTTAGCTGCAAGAAGGGCATTTTTGATATTAATTGAAATGGATGAGGGTAAAATGAGACTTTTAATTAGTTAATGGTATTTTAGTAATTATGGGGGTTAGGATAGTAATGATATTATTTTTATAATTAAGAATAAATTGGAAGAGAGAATAATGTTAGGTTATTAAGTGTAATTGGATTAGAAATTTTTTGTAAATTAGTCTAATAGAATTTTGTAAATTTTAGGTTCGAAGATCCGATTAAAGAGTAATTTGGACTATCAATTAGTTGAGTCTAAAACCGAGGTAAGGATAACCTTAAACTTTACTTTTAAAATTAAGTACCGTTTTGTTATTAATAAATTATATTTTGAATTAGTCATTAATTTAATTAATGATTAATACTTACATACATGAATTTTGTTTACGTTAATTATCAAAAACTTAATGTAGTTTAAGGTGTTTCATTGTCATATTTTGTTACGTTTTCTAAGGTGTGTTGCTTGTTAAATTGATGGGAAATGTGTTAACTAAATAGAGACTAATGAATAATAAGTTGTGAATAATTCGTGAAAATCGAGAATCGGGTGGCTTGCCTAGGATAGGCTACATTCGATGGTCTAAAGTGGATAGGTTCAGTTGATATGAGTGAGTGGTGGTTAGATATTTTTTCGTGGAGCAGATACTAGGGCATCCTGAGTTCCAGTATTGTCCTATGTCGATGACTAGATACCTGAGTGGTATCAGGATATCCTGTGTCGATAGCTAGGTACTGTAATAGTACCGTGGTAAACATTGAGAAATTGAGGTACCTTGTGCCAATATTTATACATTTAATTATGTTTCCAATGATGAGAGATTATGATGAGATGAACTAGTAGACCATTGGATGTAGGCCTACGTGGCAGCACGTTGTAACGCTAGTCCAAATAAAAAACTAGACTGCTGCCATAGCAGTTGTGAGTCTAGGTTGATTCCAAAGTTGTTGAAATTAAATTAATCGGTGTTTAGGAAAAAGAGGGGGGTTTGGATTTTGAAATAAGAAAATAAAATAAAACTAACATAATGAAAATAAATTAAAGAAAACACGCGAAAGTGATAAAAATGGGGGTAGGGACCCGACTCTTTAGTTCAATCTTGGCCTACACCCTAATTGAGCATATTTCATTGATTTGTTGTTCTCAAACCTCTCCTTGTAACTATTAATCGTGGGTTAATAATTAACTCAGTTTTCTCTTAGGTTTTATTTAATCAAGATATGATCGTTAATTAAACCTAATCACCGAATAACCTAGGATGCGATCTCTAGATTTAATTAGACAGTAGCATTACGAATTACGAAAACCTATTAATCAAGTTAACAATCACATACGATGCATCATTTAACCTAAGTCATGTTATCCCTAATGATTACGAATTGTTAGTTACTACACATAAATTTCAACATAATAATTACGGACTATATTGAAATTCTAGCAATGAGTTTGTAAATAAACGGTCCAATGAATGCATTAAAATCATCTTTTCCCAATACCCAATATGTTCATAGACAAATAACTGAACAATAATGAAAATCTGATTATCTATACAAAACCCAAGTCCATATGCTTAAGATATCACAATCAATTCAATAGGAGAGAAAGAAACAACAAAAATATGAAATATACTTAACTCAGGTCATCATCGTCGATGTCACCTCCGAACCTGCGTCTAGATGTCTAGCCCTCCATGGGTCTCTCCCGGTAAAACGCTTTAGCCCCTACACTCCTCACAGTGCTATTGATGTGACGAATTAAAACTTGTGGCCACGCTACTATTCACCTTCTTTTAAAACCCTCTAGTAAAATTGACAGAAACATCTGCGCTTCTGCAGGATGTTTGCGTGAAACGCAGGACGTCTATATGAAACGCAAACTGCTTTTTCTCTCCACACTGCTATTGGTTCGGTCTTGAAGTGTTGCTGCTTCCCATTTGTGCAGCTACGTCATTTTGGTCCTCCTTTTGCTCACATGCTATCGTATTGTTGCAACTTCCCTTGGCCTTTGTTCTTCTTTTCTTTGGTCCTCCTTTTGCTGACATGCTGCTTCCCTTGGCTTTGTTATTCTTTTCTTCTCCTACTGTGCTGCCATTAATTCACGTAAATTACATGTATTCCATGTGCAACTTTTCTGCTTCTTCTCCGTGAGCAACTTGGAATTTCTGGTTTGTGTTTCCTTTTTCTTTCTTCTTGTCCTAATTTTCTTCTTCTTGCTCTATGAAGAAAAGTGAAAATTAATCTTCGAAAAATGGCTAAAAAATCATGCTTTCTACTCACTTTAACTTCTTTGCTTCCAAATTGTGCCTAAAATCACATACGAGTCACATTGGGTATCTTAAGCAATTTTATGTCATTAATCGCTAAATGTTATGAAATATTACAACAATCAATTAAGCACATGTTAATTTCCCTCACGTTTAGCTTTTGGCTGTCCTCGAGCAAAACATCATAATTAAGCTCATAGAACCAAAAACGACATTTACTCATTTCCCATATTTTCCAAGAATACATAATCATAAATAAAGATGAATGAATTTCAAAAATTATAGCAAGAATTTAACATTCCAAGCTTTTACTCATGATCAATCAACATTTGTCATCTTCAAAAATTAAGTGATCTAATGGTAGACTTGGAAAATGTGTTTAACTAAAATATATCCATAGGTACACTCAACACCATTTATGATCATGATAATCCACAACTTTGTATATCATTTCAAATCTCCACCACTAATGTTCACATTCAAAATCATGAATCAAAGAACTTTTTAGGGTTGTAATGCGGGCAAAGGTAAGGTTAAGTGTATTTGGGTCAAGTAGCATGAAAGTCATTAAAGCTATTGAAACAAATACAACACTTGATATGACATCAAGTGCACAAGTTCAAACTCATACAAAACTGGGTATTGTCAGTTATGAGGAATGTAACATATATATTTCACAACCCAATTTAGCTCACACACACAAATAACATGAAGCATAAATCAATCAAAAGGAATTACTCATACAATTTATGCCAACAATACATTAAAACCACAAGAGTGAACCTTCCAAGTCAACATCTACCTCATATTCAACATACTCAAATCTCACATTCAGTACAACTCTAGGACGATGCATTAATCATGAATAACTTTGCAAACTCAGATGCACTTCTTCCTTGATAAATTTATTTAAACAAAAAATTTCTTTTTCTTTCTTTCTTTCATTTTCATTTTCTTTTCTTTTCTTTTCTTGTGATTTTCTCTTTTCTTTCTTCTTTTCCTTTCTCTTTTCTACATTAAAAGAAACTACTTTAACATAGGAATTTCAATGATATGACATAAAAGAATCCCAACATTAACCAATCCACATGTATGTACACCCCCACACTTATGCTTTTGTACATCCACAAACTCACTAATCATAAATGCTCCACTAGCTTTATGAATTGGGTAAAATGTGGTTTATACAAAAAGAAAGGTATAAAGCTCAAAGGGGGTTAACAAGGGAAAAACCATGTCAATAGGGTAAGCTATTTGGCTAATGTAGTTTAGAAAAACAAAGAATTCCTAATCATTTTCATGTTAATGTATGTGATAAAAATGTGGTCTCTAATAGAAATTCAAGACAAAATTAGGACGTACACGTCATGCAGGGCACACATTATCAAAAGACAATGAGACATATATGATGTGTTAGTCTAATAAAGCTCAAAATCTCACCGGCTTTGTCTACCACTAGTGACTACTCTTCTAAAGATAATGCATATCGACCAATCATAAGAGTAAAAGTACATACTAAAGTTGCTATGAAATTTTCTAGTCAAATCATTATCTACTCATGACTATATAATCCTAGAAGCAACAAAAAATGAGAAAATGTTTGTTTTATTTTTTCTCTCATTTTAATTGAAAACTTAAAAGAAGTAAAACAAACTAATTCAAAAACACACATGCATATAAAAAGTAATGTGAAAATGTAAAGAAAAAGAAATTTACTTTTCTTGAATTGCC
This sequence comes from Erythroxylum suave, assembly GCA_027563595.1. NCBI lineage: Eukaryota > Viridiplantae > Streptophyta > Magnoliopsida > Malpighiales > Erythroxylaceae > Erythroxylum > Erythroxylum suave. The sequence goes on along the minus strand of JAOSBN010055044.1, from coordinate 12,823 downwards.
TCGCAAGAGGCGCCTTTGTTTAGGATCACTGGCTTGACTCCGTAATGAAACTAATTGATGCTAGGAAAACATAAAGAGGGTTTTGGGTTTTAAACAATTTAGAAAATAAAATAAAAGTAAACTATCGAAAACAAATTAAAACAAGCGATCGAAAATGATTAAACGGTCAAATATACATAAAGTCCGATTCTAGGTTCAATCTCAGCCTAAATAAGATCAAACATATTTTATCATCCTAACGTCTTTACAACTCTCTTCGTACTATCAATTTGAAACTAACAGAATTCTCTACTAATCCCAGATTTTCCTTAGGTTTTGTTTAATCAAGATATGATCATTAATTAAACCTAACTATCGAATAACCTAGTATACGATCTCTAGATTTAATTATACAGTAGCATTACGAATTATGAAAATCGATTAATCAAGACAACTACCACATATGATGGGTCATTTAACCTAAGTCATGTTATCCCTAATGATTACCAATCATTAGTTGCTACACATGAATTTCAACATAACAATTACGGATTATATCGAAATTCTAGCAATAATTTGGTAAATAAATGATTCAATAAATGCATTAAAATCATCTTTTCACAATACCCAATGGGTTAATACACAAATAACCGATCAACAACAAAAATCCGATTATCCATACATAACTCAAATTCATATGCCTAGGATAACACAATCAATTCAATAGAAGAGAAAGAAACAACAAAAATATGAAATACAATTAACCCAGGTCGTTGGTGTCGATGTCACCTCCGAACCGGTATCGGGATGTCTATCCCTCCATAGGTCTCTCCTAGAAAAATGCTTTAGCCCCCTTTAATAACCCTACTAAAGACCCCTAGTTGCTTTCTTCACTGTGCCTCCTTACTCTTTATTTCTATCACCCTACTATTCTATCCTCATTGTGCTATTGATGTGACAAATTAAAACTTGTGGCCACACTACTATTCATCTTCTTTAAAAACCCTCCATCAAAATTGACAGAAACGTCTAAGTTTTCGTAGGACATTTGTGTGAATCATAAACTGGGTTTTCTCTCCACGCTGCTGTCGTTTTAGTCTTGAAGTGCTGCTGCTTCGCATCTGTACTGCTATGTCATTTTGGTCCTCATTCTTCCCACGTGTTGCCGTAGTTCTTCTTTTCTTCTCCTACTGTACTGCCACTAATTAATGTAAATTGCATGTATTCCATGCAAAACTTTTATGTTTCTTTGCCGTGAGCAACTTGGAATTTTCTTGTTTACGTTTTCTTTTTTTTCTTGTCTTAATTTTCTTCTTTTTGCTCCATGAAGACAAATGAAAATTAATCTTCAGAAAATGCCCCAAAAATCATACTTTCAACTCACTTTAACTTTGCTTCTGAATTGTGCCTAAAATCACATACGAGTCAAAGTGAGTATCTTAAGCAATTTTATGTCATTAATTACTAAGTGTTATGAAATAATAAAACAATCAATTAAGCACATGTCATTAAGTTGGGTCTAGGCAATTCAGTTAAATATTGGAATAAAACATAAATGGAAGTTGACATTAATATTTGTGTAATCATCATTTGGTGAAATTTTTGAGATATTTGTTAACTGGTTGGATTAGATTGAGGATTGTTATGCATATACGTATTAAATGTATGATTTAATCGATTGACTAAGTGTTATAATTAATTATTGAGTTACTTGGTTTTAAGGGTAAGGCTGTTTATCCTCACTGAGTTGGCAGCTCACCTCTTGCCATTATTTTTTAAGGAGATCTAGTTATTGTAGATAACCCCATTTTACGTGATTAACATAGTGGAGAATAGGTGGGGGCCAGTAGTTTAATTGTGTAAAGTTTTTGACTGTATATATTTTTGACAAGTCCGATAGTTGTGTTATGTAGAATACTTTTGTATCTGACAAACAATCCTCTCTTTTGGAACTAATGAGGATTTTGATAATTAATGGTATGCTTTGGGAAATAATTGGATAATTATGGTTTTTGAATTTTTTGGGAGTGGTAAACATAATGTTGCCATCTTTTTCTTCAACTCTCCAATTATTTTGCACCAACTACAAAACTTGACTTTGTTGAGTGATGCATAATGTTGTTTTCCCACCAACTATAAAATCAAGTGTTTTGCACTAGAAGGTAACCTGCTTGTCCCTTTCTTACCTGCAATTTTTCCTTTGTCTCTTTTGCTAAATTAAATTATCAGTTCGTTCACTTGTCTTATTTTTCTTCTTTAGGTTATGCACTGAATGTAATGAAATTTAGGGGTGTGCATTGACTTGGTTCAAGTCTGTAAATTTGATAGGTTTGGAGAATTTCCTTTTGTTGTTTGCTTAGAAGCTTTATTTGTCTAGAGGTTTGATTTTGAATTAAAAAGACCAACCACTGAAGCTAGTGCTTTGCTTGGAAACCTAATTTCAAACTGTTATTATTAGTCTAATGGGGGATAAATTAAACCTCATTTACCTATGTTTTGCTTATTATTTTTTCAAACTTGTCAATCTATCTACTTGAATCACATCCAATTCAAGTAAAATATTATGCTAAGGAGATTATTGAACTTCTCGAAATTGAAGCAGTGTTCACAAGACTTGTAAAATATTATTAATGGAGGTGATGCTATGTATTAGGCCATTCTAGGACATAATTGGTCGAGGGTATAAAAGTCATAAATATTATTCCTTGACTAATCAATTTGCCATTTGTTATGTAGATAATTAAGATAGTACCTCTTTCTATTTGAGAGATAAGAACTCCATTCTTCAGAGGGATGACAATCATTGTTTGTTTATCACATTTTCTAGATCAACTTGCTTAATTATTATCGTTGTTTTTAATATGATATAATATATTATTTTTATGTAATATATTGTATAACTTTAATATTCATATGATGATATTGTAATAGGATAAGCAAATATAAGTGAAGATAAAATCTATATAGTTTTTGTTGCTTATGCACTTGGTACATACTTGACATGGGAAAATTGTTTAGGTGTCGTTAATGGATTCAAGCATGTTATTTATTGTTGTTTTGATAATTTTTCAGAAGCTCAAAAGATATATTCTCAATTTTGTATAGAGAAAGAAAATTATTTAAATATTTTTTATTGTTATATACATTAATAATGATTTCCTTAATTGTAATGAGAACATGAAGTTACACATATCAAATACTAAGCCTAACATTGGTCAACATTTTTATCAATGCATTTATACAAAAGTAAATATTTTAATTATAATTTTTTAATGATGCCATTATTATAAAAAATTCTAATCAATATTTAAATTGCAGGTGTCTTATAGGTATTTAGTATTGATAAATGAGTTGAAGGTTTGTTATAATTAAACAATATGTCAGACATTTTATGTTTAGGAAAGAGTCTTGTTTGCAAGATATATTGTTGCTTTTAAAAAGTAAGTATATATAGTAATTCATCTAAATAACGCATATTTGACATAATTGTAATATGTATGTTTATATCTTTGTTTTGTAGGTCCCATATTATTACATATCTTAGGCGTTTGATGTACCTAACTCAAGTATGGAGACATTATCATATATCTGCAAGTTGAATTGTTGTTCTAATAATTCAATATTATGAAAGTTGATTTGGATGTTAGTTTGTAACATTTAAAAGTTATTAAACAATATTTAATCCTCTTTTTGCAACAACTTAAAAATTTTAAATTTTATGATAGTTTCATGGAAGTTGTATAAATAATGGTGATGAATGTTACAACTAAAAGATACTAACTAAATTCTTTGACAATTTCTTCTTGTAAACCACTGAAAATAAAATATAAAATTTCCTCGATTAACTTCTTCTTGCAAATGGCTCAATAACCTAAATGCATATTTAAATTTTTAACTAATCAAAGTGTCACTTACAATTGTCTTTACATATTTCTTAACTTTACAGAATTTCATTTTTTGACTTTCAGTCTTAGATTTCTTCTTGAGATCACCATAGTCTGATTCTATACTCCTTAGTCCATATTGAATAATCCCCAGTCATAGATGTCTATTTAATATGTAAAACAAAAATGCATTGCAGGTCATATGTTGTTTACTCCTTAAAAAAACACTTACACAACATTGCCATCTAGTGAAAAAAGAACCAATATTTAAATTGTCTATTAAACCATATTCAAATACTCAGCCAAACCAAGTCCAAACTATCAGCCAAACCACATCCAAATTATCAACTAAAGCACAACTAAACCATGTTCAAATTGTCAACCAAATCATAATTAATATATGTCCAAAACTTAATCAAACCAAAGTTCAAATTGTTAACCAAAGCATGTCCAAATTGTTAAACAAAGAATAACTAAACCAATGTTAAAACTCTTAGCCAAAGAATAACTACAGTGTCACCAAAAGTTGGATATCCAAATTCTCAATCATAACCAGAACTATCCAAATTCTCAATTATAAAAAACTTGAGATTTTGCTGGAGTAGATCTTTCAGCCCTTAATTTGATCCTCCTCATGGTTTGATTTGTATTGCCAGTTGTATTTTAGGACATTTAAGTTGTTTTTGCATTATTGAGGAGGTTTGAGCACATGACATTCATTTCCACCCATCTGTGAAGCATAAAACAAAAAGCACAATATTAAAACATATGGTAAAATTACATATAATTAGTGTAAAGATGCATCTAAATAACTAACCATAAAACAAGTATTCCTACTAACTTCCCTAAATGTCACTCCATATCCTTTAGTTGTTTGTATAAAAAAATAAAATATAATGTTATATAATTTGGAGAATAATTGAATAAAATTAAATGTGAATATTCACTATTCACCCTCTTCTCCCTTTTTAAGATTAAGGATGTAGTATTTGAACATGTACATACTGATTATGTGGGTCTTTGAACTGGACAACTATCAATATTGGATAAAGGGATTTTAATTTTTGATGGTCTTCCTCTTTTTCCCTGCATTATACACGTTGATATACTTTGTGATGAATAAATTGACATTTTATCCACATTTGAAATGAAGACAAGCAAAAAACTAATGATCACCTTAATAATTTTAGGTTAATCGAAGGTTGATCCTTATTTTTGCATCCTCTTCTATTTTTGACTAACTTTATAACAATGATGGAGTCTGATAGCTACTCCAACCTTGCTCAATTTGTTGGCATTTTGTGGTTCTTCAATTTTATCCCTTTTCCTTGCCTTTTTGGGCCTTCTAAGCATTTTCTTAATCAATTGAGATAATATTAGCTATAGGTTTTTAGTTTTTAGCCACAATTTAGGACCAGTAATTAGTTATGTAGCATACTGATAACTCTTCTAATAACATTCATGTTTGTATTATCAATTGACTTAAGCATTGATATCCTCTCTTTGATATAATGTACAAGTCACAACATGCTTATGTGGAATTCTTATTAAATCCAAAAGTCTACATTGACAAGTTCATACTTGTAAATTAACAATGAACTTGTTTTCAAAAAGTATGATTTAAAAATTAAAATTCCTATTTATCTTGGTCATATAGTGTCTTGCTTCCTATTGTGCAACCTCTAGTTTCTTCCTCACTCTTAGGCATATGTCGTTAGTGGATTTGAGCATCATGTCCCTTTTTTCATATATTTGAGTCATTAAAGAAACTCTGATATCTTTTAACATGTTGATCAAAATTTTGTACAAGCTTCATAAATTAATCCATTAAATGTCACTGATATGCTATTTGGTCTTTTGCTCACAAATGCCTTCACAATAGTCTTCAGTTTTCTAATTTTGAAATCATTGTAGGCCGTCATTGAAATACTTTTCAACTACTCTATTACCTCATCAGATTCCAATTTTGTTTTAAAACTCACCTCTTGCCTAAATAAAATCCTATATGTATGACCTTTATGAACATTAAACCAATTTGCATAGACATGTTAGGCATATTTCCTATGCTCAGCTTCTGTGAAAATATTCTTTAATGCATCCATTAAACCATGTAATTGAAGAAAAAGGTAACATAAATTAAATAACTTAAGAAATATTAAGAAATGAACATCACATGTATGAATATTTAAAGTTTATTTGTTTGTTGATCACCAATTATAGTTCATGCATTCCCACTTATACATCAAATCTTTCCATTAAAACTTTATGTCCATATGTAATTGCATAGTTTCTTATTGCTTCCCTTAAATGCATCGCATCTTTGAATTTCATTCCAGTCTCAAACTTAAAATCTTTCACATCGAATTTTGGATGAAAGAAAATGTATTTCTTCTTTGGAATAGACGCTTCATCATCACTACAAACTGGTGATTGAACTTCAACATCACTATCCTCATATTCACCATTCACACCATGTGAACTTCCTTCTTGTCTTTGTGTATCTTTTTGAATAATAACTTTCTTCATTGTAATCCTTTCCATTACCTCACCCCATCCACATCATTGTCACATTCAAACCCATTGTGTACTGTCTTGGCTTATCTCTTCTCGTTTGTTCTCAAAGTAACATATTCTTTATCATTAACAAATAACTCAGCATCAACTAAATTATCTCTATATCCTCTCATTTGCATAACAATGAAGTCATCATCTTAATCCACTTGAACTTCAAAAAATCAATTATCATTCATACTTATATTTTATTGTGTATTAATATCAAATTTCAAAGTCAAATTCTGTACCATATGTTGTAGGGTGCTCATAACCATGCTTGTAGTATACTTCAACATTATGGTAGTTTATTTCTTCCATACAATTGAGCATTGCCAACATGTATTTATCATGGGTTCAACTTAACTCCTTCAAGCTTCTCATCGTATCAGTAGGAAATCTATAAAGCAGAGAGCTTACTCTATGTCCTTTATCTTCAGAAACTCCTTTTAGGACTATTGATTCACCTAAAGAATAATAGTTAATATTAAACAACAACAAGTGCACGATGCGGTTGTAGCTAGTAGCAACAAGTGCGAGTCGATCCCACGAAGACGGTAAGTACTAGTAATTGCTATTGTTTTATTATCTAGAATAAGAATTAATTATAATTTTAATTAATAAAACTAAAATTTAACAATTAAAGTAAACAAGCAACACTAATCAATGCAAAAAGTATTAATTACACTTAATTAATTACCGATATCTTATGATTAGTACCTAGGATTTGAATCCCCTTAGATGCTTAACTGATTGATTATTTGTCATGTAATGACATTGTTGATTAATTGGACCATGGAGATTCCTAAGGTATGCTAGTAGCTGATGTTGAGTCTAGCAACAACTAATCCTAAGGTCTCTAACAAGATTACTTAGGTTAAAACTTATAGGATTGCCTTATTGTGTTATAAATCCTTCTATTAAGTTTGACCCTAATATAGAAGATTTATGTTGTCCTATCTTTAGGATTGCAATCAACTATTTCCAATTATCATGGATCTATCCAAACCTAGAATTTCTTAATCGCTAAGTATGACATCAGATTAAAGTCTAAAAATTAGATTAAAAGATAGTAATAAAAATAGATAATCAGATCTTAATAATCAACAAACACAATTGCATTTACAAATTAATCAAATCATTTTTCGGAATCAATTAGGTTCATTTGACCTAGATACCAATAGAAAATTTAGCTATACATCGACAAACATGAAATATCCATATATACAGAAAACAAAATAGAAAACATAGGAATCATAATTCTTAATCTCCCTGTATCTTCTCTATCATGTATTTTGACGATGCAGACTTTCGATCTTGCGTTCTGATGAATTTCTTGATAAAAATCCCACGTCTTTTGCTCCTCAAGCTCTAAATTGCCTCTAAATGTCCCTAGATGTTCCCCGTTGACCTCTCCCGTCAACTAGCTTTGAAACGTTGAATTTATAAGAACAGAATTTTGGGTTATGCACGCTAGTGTGCATACCCCATGCATATGAGCGTGCATAATAAAGGTACATCGAAAATCACAAAAGTTCTCAGTTGTGAAAAAATGCATGACCGTGCATTTATTCTAGATTACTATTTTTTAGTTTTAGCTACATTTTCATTAGTTTCTTCTCCTTTAAGTCTATAGAGGCAATTATAACTTGTAAACACACTTGAACCATATTAAGTACCAAATATATAATAAAAGTGTCAAATATCAAGCCAAATACATCAAATATGGGTGCCAAAATATAGCCAAATATTCATCTATCAACTATCATGCCAAGTTCATCAACACCCATATCATTCTTCCTTTCAAAATTTCCCCCAATGTATTTATTATCATGTCTTTCCAACACCCCAACATAATGAAATTCAAAATTCAACAACATTTTCAAAAAAAAATATCATTAGTTCTTTTTAACTAAATGGAACTATCAGGCGTATTTAATAACTATTACTTAATTATAAGGTGAAAACAATGAAGCAAATGTCGATTTGTCAGTCATTTAATATCAAATTAAATGAAATAGGATATATGTGTATGATGTAAATATATTCAAGTCACTATTATACCACACATCTACAAAATATTAGGTATTTTTTACAATGACATGTTACATAAGACATAAGAAGATGGCTATAAATGGAAATATGTATAAAATTTTAGACTGAATAATATGAGATAAGGGAAAGTGTGACTGAGTAAAGTATACATTAATCATACATATACTTAACAAATAAATTAATGTCTGAAGTAGGATTTCCCAATATTATAAGAAGTGTCATTTTTTTGTAAAGACAGTAAATAATAAAAGCAATTAACATGGTGGAAAAAGTGAGAAAAGATGCCTATATATATATATATATATATATATATATAGAGAGAGAGAGAGAGAGAGAGAAAGAGAGAGGTGGTGTAGTAAGGTGATGAACTAGGTAAATAGCAAAAGCATTGGTCACATTTTTGTCTTCAGAGAAGTAGACAAAGGTAATAATAGTTGAACTTTGCCTGATAGTTCTTGATATTAAATAAAAATTCTAAGCAATGACCAAATGGAACTTATCGAAACCCATCATAATTACACAAATAGTCATTAGTTCATCTCTCTTTAGTTTAATAATTTTAGTTTGAAATTAGGATTTAAACCAAAACACTAGCTTCGAAGGTTGGCCTTTCTTTATTTTGAACTCAAAATCAAAACTCTAGACCAATAAGGCTTCTAAGAGAACACTAAATTAAACTTGTCCAAACAAATCACAATTACATAAACACAATCAATACACCCTCTACATTTCATTCCCCATTACATTTAGCACATAACCTAAAGAAGATAAATGATAAAGGAATGATTAGCGGTAGGGATATGATAGATAGGTAGCCTTCTGGTGTGAAACTCTTAAGGTGAAATGAAGAGTTGAGCTATAACTGGTGCCAAAATAATTGGTGTGAAAATAGTCTATTTTACAACTCAATAAAATCAAGTTTTATAGCTGATGCAAAAATAGTATGGTGTACAGTAGTCTATTATGCAAAGAGGAGCAAGTAACTGATGCTATTAAAGAAAAACAATCTGGTGTGGAACAATTGGAGATTGAAGATAAAGATGGTGATGGTCTGTTATGCAAAGAGGAGTAACCAACTAATTTCTAAATTTAGATAGGCTAGGTATAATGTTTCATCATTTTTGTTTTAATTAACATTTATTAATTAAACAAAGTATTCACTTGTATCATCTTACTTGTCAAAAAATATGTCTAATATAGCTTGCCACGTTAGCTCCATTAATGAAGATACTAACATTGGGCTATTTTTGTGAAAATTGAAAGTTTGGGTATTTAATTTTCACTTTTTAAGGTTCGGGTTATAATTGTTTGTCTTTTGCAATTAACCCCACGATAAACTTTTTTCTTGGATTTGAAGGTGAGTATACTTTGTAACTGGCACAGTGGACGGGATTGTGCAAAATAAAGCATTGTTAAATATCTTATAAGTAAGTAAAACATGAAGTAGATGAAATTAAACTAGATGTTTGCTTGAGTTTTATGTTATCCTTACAGCTTCTTTTATTATAATCAAATTTGCCACATTTTATATACAGTTGCATTTGACTCTTATGTGTAAACTTTAAATGATTTCTATTTTTCTTCAATTCATACTTGCCTTTCTCCTTAATTTGCTTGACTTAATAAGAATCATGATCCTTTATAAGTGTTAGATGGATAGAATTTGATTCTTTAATTAGTTGTGACAAGTTATCGTAAATCTTTGTATGAACCTTTCTTACCTATAATATTCATAAGCAAATGATTCTAGTTATAATTTGGTATGGAATATTGATAGAAGCGTATTTGACTATATTTATAAACCCATATTTGATGTATTTTACTTGATACTTTGTAATTTTGTTAGATATTTGTTACTTAATTCACTCTAAGTACATTTATAGGTTATAATTACCTTCATGGACTAAAAAGAGAAGAATTTGGATCAAAATGCCACGTAAAATAAAGTTTTGAAGCAAATTAGAGATACACAACCATGTCTGTTGATATGTGCTTAATTGATTATACATTTATTCCATAACACTTAGTGATTATTGCTATGAAATGCTTAATAAATTCACTTGAGTTTATATTTGGTTTTAGGTACAATTCAGAAGCGTAAGAGCTAAAGTGAGTTGAAAGCACATTCTTTGAGCTGTCTTCTTGAAATTCACACTCACTTCTCTTCATGGAGCAAGAAGGAATTTTCTTTTGTTAGTTTAAAGGAGACAAGAAAAAGCAAATTAAAGGAGACAAGAAAATGCATAACATGAAGGGAATGTGTTAAGAACATCAATCATGAAGAATGCAAAAAATAGCTCACTTATTTGATATTTGTTGTTCTTTCTCTCTCTAGGAATTGTTGAGGTTATCCTATGCTTATAGATTTGGGATTTCATGTATGAATGATCGTATTCTCGTTATTGTTAAATTGTTTATATAAGAACCCATTGTTAGAATCTTGAACACAATATGTAATTGTTGAGTTTAGATATTGATATAATCATTAATATGATTCGTAATTGTTAATTCATTTGTAGCAACTAATGGCTTCGTTGTTAGGGACACAATTCATAATTGTTGTGTTTTTGATTTGTGTTGAATCATTAAGGATAACATATCCTAGGTTAAATGACCTAAGCATATGTAGTTGTTGCCTTGATTACTTTATTTTCTGAACATGTAATGTGACTGTCCAATTAAATCTAGAGAGCTTGTTTTAGGTTGTTCGATAGCTAGGTTTGGTTAAAGAGCTTGTTTTAATTGAACTCTAATTAAGGTATAATCTTATTGCTAACCTACGATTAATAGTTGCTAGGAGAGGTATGATAACAAAAAATCAATAAAGCATGTTTAAATGTGTGTAGGCTGAGATTGAAACGATGACTGCCTCCCTAACGTATTCATCAGTTTTCATCATTTTTGAATGCTTTCTTTAATTTGCTTTTGTTATTTTTTTAATGAACCAGGGCGGAGCCTGGCGAGGATGGAACCCGATTTATTGGATAGAAAAAATTAGAATAGGGCAGTGCTTAAGACTTACCTTGATAAACATTTTGCCTCTATGAAACTCTCAAATAGGGAAAGGATTATTGATCGAGAATCAACAAACCCCTTGTGGATCTAGGTAGGAAAAATACATTATCGAAAACCCTGGAAAGTCCGGAAGATCCAACGCGTGCTAGACAATTCGTAACTACATTGGTTTCACAGAATACATGAGTTATGCTATAATTACATCTACCCATAGCACTCGCAATCTCCTACAGTTCAGAAAGATGTCTCCACAGATAGTTTTCTTTGTTACACAGTACCTGGGCTAGAATAATGTTATCAGTTTGGATCAAAACGTTTTGCAACCTTAGTTCTTCACATCTTCTTACGCTGTGCTTTTGTTAGTTTAATTTCATTTTATTTTCTTATTTGAAATCAAAACCCCACCCCCACCCCCTCCCCTTAAACCTAAACACCAATTATTTTTCATTTCAAAAGCTTTACACACTTTCTCTGTGGGATCGATCTAAACTTACCACTATAGTTTTAGGTCTAGTTATTTTGTGTAGTGTTACAACGTGCTACCAACTGTACTTGTGTAAGTCTTGAAGCTAGTGTACAATCGTGAATTTTGGATTTTTTTAAATATATATGTTCTTTGCACAACTGTGTATCGAACCGTGTATCTCCTAGAAATCCTAAAATTTACTATAAAAAGACATGAGTGGAGTCAAATTAAATGACTGGACTTTTGAAGCAGATTATAGATGCAAAAGGCTTACAGAAGGGACAATATTAATTTAGAGATATGGACAATGCTAAGAAATCATCAAAAGATCTAATAGACTACAACATCAAACCTTAACTTGCGAGAAAATTCAATAGAAGAGAAAGGGAGATTTAGAATTATGATTGCATTATTTTCTATTTATTCTTATTCCTGTTTATCTTTGAATTTGTTTTCTATTATTTGTAGCTAAACGTGTTTAGTGTCTAGGGGCGATGAAACCTATTTGGGATAGTAATATGTCGTGATTCTTTTATATCATGCAATTATTTTGATTGATCTATTATGATTCAATTAAGTGTTTTACGTATTAAGAGATTCGAAATATTAGTATATGATTGGATTTCACATAATAGAGATTGAGAAATCTTATTTATGAATATATCTACCATATTTGAAAGGATTGATTGTAAAAGTAGAGATAGGTCAACATAAATTCTCTAGATTATGGTCAAACCTAATAGCAGAATTCATAAATTTATAATGCAATTGGTCCGCTTCGTCTTTCGGTTTTACTCTTGGAGGTCGAATCAAAAATTGAATTCCAAGGATTGCAATATAGAATGCAACCTCGGGTCATCTCACTTAATTGGAA
>JAOSBN010054974.1:0-14271 GCA_027563595.1 Erythroxylum suave | reverse complement strand
ACACAGTCGTTTCTAATTTCAGTCAGATTACGAGACGCAATATTTTTTCCTATTTTTCTTTAGTTTGGAAAAACTTTAATTTCCTGGCACGCTCGTAAATCTAACAAAGGGCTACATGTTGTCCTTTAGTCAAATAAAGGCCAAACAAAACCCTTGTAAAAGCCATTGTTGGGTTGTTCATAAAGCTCAGTTTGGAAGGAGTTCTTGGTTGGTGTACAATTATAGGCAAACTTGTCATACAAGATTTTACTATTTCATTGCATTCTCTGACCAAATAATGTTGAACAGGGTAAGAATTTCATATCTTCAAAGAGACTAGTCACTTCACATTGACTTTGAAACAGAATACACTAGTATTGCTCGTTAGGTCTTGGGGGTGACTCAACTAATAGGGAGGAATCTCTATAAAAATCTCCAATATTTGAAGCCTAAATTAATATTTAGGATAAAAGATACGTTCTGTATAGTTTAAATAACTTTTTAAAATGTCATAATCCTTAAAAAATTTAAAAACCCACTTTGTAATTTTTACAATTTCTTAGAAAATTTTCTTCTCTTAAGCTTTTATTAAAAATAATGATAAAAACACATTTAATGTGAATATATACACGTAAACCAATCAAATGTTAATGATTTAATTATAATCATCTGACTCTTAAAGATAAACCAAACTAATTAACTCTTAGTTAAATCAATAATTTATTGTAATTATCTTAATTTATTGGTTTGAGTCGAGTTCAAATGATTCAGGTTGAGTTTAAGAGTTGACATAGACTATTATGTCAGTAATATTTAATAAATATGTATAATCATACAGTCCAGTAACATATATCATCACGTAGTACTAATAACTCCCTAATTGGCATGCCAACCTTATCACATTCCTCCAATTCTTATTTATTTTACTAGGGGCAAATCTAATTAAATTCTATTGAAATTTTTTGATAAACACTAATAATAGCCAATTCAAGTTATTTCATATTAAACCAAAGCAAATGTCACTTCTTAATGTCATTTTTTTCTTCCGTTATTGGTTTAATTTGATTCATACAACATTCAAGACATGTTCATCTTACCAATTAGTCAAAAATAATATGTATATCAAAATTTCAAATTCAACATATGCACGCCAATTAGGGAAAATAGAAGGTACAAGTCGAAAATTCAAATTAATCACATGTACTACTTTCATTTACAACCCAATTAAATATTTTTAACAATAATTTCATAAGCCCCTAATTTTACTCAAGAACCCTAAATTACCCAATACACAATTTTTAGGAAAAAATAAAATTTCAAGAACACATTCCAAATTGATGTCAAAATCTTCAAATTAAACTTTCATAAACTTCAATTTCATCATCAATTCCTTATTCCTTCTCTTTCTCTTTCTCTCTCTCCTTCAATTCATCTTCTTTATCTTCATAATATTGCATAACAAATTCAATTTTGTGCATTTTATCCATTAATGCATGCAACTACACTAAAATCATGTACAAAAACAAAAAAAAAACAAAAACTTTATTAACTTACCTGATAAATTTTTGGGTACTATTCATCAATAACACCCATATACCTTTTCTTCATCTTTTTCCAAACTTTTTGTTGATATGGTGAGTTTAGGGATTCTAGGTTGATGATTTACTGTTTAATATGTGATTTGGGGGTTAAAAATAAAGAAAGTTGGCTTGAAAATGAAAGAAAATGAAAGAAAAATGTAGAAGAAAGGAAAGGGGTGATTCTTGGCAATATTTTTGAGAAGAGAATGGGCAGTCGACAAAAATGTCGTGTGGTCCCTTCTTAAATTTTTTTAAATTGTTTTGCTTTTTTAGATCCAAAATTAACTTTATATTTTAATTCATTCTTTCTTTTTCTCAATAAAAATACCCATAAGAAAAATATCAACTTTCACATAAAGACCTTAATTAATATCATTAATGTTTCATTATTATTTTCAAGTTTGACTTTCACCCTTTCTCAGGTCAAATTTTGACAATGGGTCAACTCTTGATCAAACCCTCAAAACAAACTCGTTTGTAGCTCTAATTTGATCCTTAATCTATCCATGAACAATATTATTCGATGCCAAATAAAATAAAATGTAGTTTAGGTCTTGGGTGTCACTATTCACCTTAGGATATACTATTCATGACCCAAAAAGTATTATTTATGAAATCGAGATTTTGGGAGTTATAAAAATTAAAACGTTTGGTTCGCTATGTCACACAATCTCTCATGAAAGTCACTCTCGTTCATCCTTAGCTTTTCAAATCTCACAGCAAACATCTAAACTTTGAGGCTATCACTGATTTTGATCCCCTGTATATAGTTTGCAAAGTGTCCCACATTTCTTTCACCGATTCACAGGCTGATATCATAGTAAGCCGACCTTTATCAACTGCACTAAAGATGGCATGCGTGGCTAATGAGTGTCCAAGTGCTCTCTCTTCTTCAGCTCTTGTCCACTCAAATGGATCTTTCAGTACTACTTCTCCCTTGTCATCAGATATCATCGAATGTGTCCAACCATGTCACACCGAGTTCCATACTTTTATTCCCTATACTTAAATAAAGACTCTTATTAGTAATTTCCACGCAAGATAATCGGAACCATCCAACAGTGGTAGCCTGGTAATTGATGCTCCTTCCCTTGTAGTCATATTTGTGAAACACATATCTACACCAACTTGCTATATCAAGTTCTGATTCGGTGACCCACTTTAATACCAATTGAAATTTTATGAAGGGGTGTAGTTTCATAAAATCTTTGAATTGATCGTAGCGGTTTCTAGCATAATCAAAAATAGAAAAATTAAACGCACAAATGTAAGTCAATACCAAAGTTGGTTAACGCAATTCGACACACCTTGCTTACGTCTGCGGGGCCCTCACCTAGCTTAATACTTTCAATAATGACAATAGTTTTGTACAAGGCTTTACTGAGCCGACACCACTTAACCTTTGACACTATCTCTCGTCCTCACAACCTGTGAAAGTATTTCATGCTCAATAACATGACTGACTTGTGTTATCCTCAATAGAGGATTTTCTCAGCAAATTTTTAATGAAAGACAATAAACACACAACTCAAGTGATTAAAATAAACAATGAACATAAACAAAGACACTTGAGAAAGAAAACAACTTCCTTAACAATGTAGCTTCATCAATGAAAGAATAGGAAGTTGTCTATTGAAAAATCTGTTGTGAAGCTTAAATATCGTCACTGGAAAATCCCATGCACAGTAGCAGTAAAATCACCAACAAAACAAGCGTTTTATCACCAAAACATTGCAAACGATGGAACTTCGACCACACAAAAAACTTCTGGAGTTTTTTTCATAAAAACACATTGCAAAAAATCCCAGAAAATCACCTACAATGGACAGAAAAACATAGCTCCCGATTTGAAAAAATCCTCGAAAATTTTGCATCCAAAAATCACTCAAAGATCCCAAAAAATCCAGCTGCCAAGTTATCATATCCTTATCAGTTTTTCCCACACAAAATAACAACAAAACATCCCCAATAAATCATGCAATAGGTAGATGAAACACAACAAAAATCTGCATGTTTTTCACCATCGAAAATCCCACCACTTCAGTCTAGAAAATCACACAAACACTAATGAAAAGATAGCTGCTTTGACTCCCAATAAAGAATGATAACTCAACTAAACAACAAAGACCAAAGAAAACAACATAGCTGCAATATATGAATTAATGATCAACGTAAACTTGGCCAGCTTCATAGTCTCCCAGTCAACATCGACAACTTGAGAAAAATGTAGTTGCAAGAATTTTACATAATCGCCAAAAATCCTAGCCACACTAGTCATGTGATCAGCTGCAAGGAATTTCACATAATCACCAAAAATCCTAGCCACACAAGTCACGTGAAAATTAGCAAAGATAGAATAATTTCTTAACCCAATCAACTATCAAATATCAAGTTAGAAATTTAGAAGATAACCATTATCAAATCCCATCTTAAGTAGAAGTTGAAACTTATCAAACTTGTCTTTGAAGAGTTTGACTTAAAGTCAATTAAGTTCAATTATCAAATAATGTCTAAAATTAAATAATTAAGATATTGTAATATATATCATAACACAAAATAATTTAATAGGATAGCTTAAAATACCAAAATATTTTAAAATTACATATAAAACATAATTTATCAAAAAATTAACAGTAAAGAAAAGAACAAATTGAAAGAATTCTACAAAACTTTTATTTTAATTATGATTATGACACAAAGGTTCCGTAAAATATGATTATTGCATAAAATACGATTCATGTGGTTTAATAATAAAAATCTTGAACTGGCCAACTTTTTTGTTTAGTTTTTAACTTTCGGTTCGATTCATTTTAATAATCCTTGTTATTAAAAATTGATCAGTTTATTAGTAAAATTATCAATCTTCGTAAGCTAATCGATTTTTATAAACTAAAATAAATAAATTAATTTTCATTTATAAGTCTCTCTTTTTAATTAAACATTAAATTAAAGACAATCTCCTTCAATTTTATTTTAAATTCTTCAAGTTTACTCAATTTTTAACCGGTTTTATAATGGTCTAATAACGGTTGAACCTTTTAAATTTTAAATTTTTTATCTTACCAGTTTAATTTATGGTCTAATTTTTAAAACGTTGATTTTATTAAAAAGAGAGTGATCCAAGACTTCTATCTTTAGTTGAACTTCAAATTTTCCCTTCGAACTTTCAGCCGACAGGAACCAAGACTTTGAAATCGAAAGCTGGCTCAAAATCAAAATGCGTGTATTGGCTATTGACTTAAGTAACTAATGTGTTGTACAAATTTGGAAAATGAAGCGAATCCTGACGGGTATCTGAAGATCCTGACTCTGGATTGCTATAATTCATCTTTCCCAGTTATGACCGGCACTTGGAGAAACTGCAATCACTGAAAAGGCTTGCTTGCTTCCTTTCCATGTGCGTACTTGTCCACGACTTCCCGGGTTGGAAGGACTTTCCGGGAAATTGTGTGTTTAAATTATCATTTGCATGACAAGTACAGCCAAAAAATTAGTCGACGTTTCTCTATAATCTTGACTTGCTCTGGGAGAAAAGTTGGTTTGATCGGTGCTCTTCAAGTCTTGACAACTTAGATCCTTATCTATATTTTTAAAAACACTAAATATTAAAGGTGATTAATTAAATTTTAATTAATTAGATGATTTATTTAAAATATGTAATTTATAACTTATTTATATTTATATTTTCAATTTTTTATTTATTGCATAGGTAAAACTATTCTTAAAACGAATGACTAACGAATTGAAATGGCTCGACTAATTTAGTATTTAAAACTTTAGAACGGCTTACTTTTTTATTCGTTTTATTTTAATAATCTTTGTTATTAGAAATTGATAATTTTATTAAGTAATCAACCAGTTTTTGTAAACTAATTAGTTTTTATAAATAAAATAAACTAATTAATTTTCATTTATCAGCTTTTTATAATTTAAATTTAAAATTTTGTAATATGTAAAGACAATATTCTTCTATCGTATTTCAAATTCTTCAAATTTATTAAATCTTTAGTTGATTTTATGACGTTATAATATCAAATGAACCTTTTAATCCTTAAATTTTTTGTCGTACCAATTTAACTTATGATCCAATTTTTAACGATACTTAAAAATAAGACATGTTTCAGAAGTAAGCATGTGTGATTGTATATATTAACCGATTGTGTTTCATAGGGATGAAATCTATTGAATAAATTATAATTTATAAATTACTTTTAAATCAATAATTAAAAACAAAACAACAATCTCGATTTAATTAATATTTATAAATTCAATGTATCTCTATTTCGAATGCTCATATTTTAAGTTCTCACTTGCCAAGGTGACAAATAGTCTCTCAAACACGACTAATAGGCTTTAAATTAATATGCAAACAAAGAGCAAATTCGATCAATAGGACTCAAAGTTAATACGTCTAAATCAAATTGTTAAATTAATACCTTTAAAGGTTAATTATCAGAAAAGCTAAACTTTTGTCAATTTTTTAATTGTAGCCCGAACTTTAAAAAGTAGTAATAAAATGCTCAAATTTTCAATTTTTTTCTATTCTAGCCCGAATTTAAAAAAGTAGCAACAAAATGTTCAAATTTTCATTTTTTTTCAATTCTAGCTCAACATTAGTATTTCCGTTAGGTTTGTTGATGTAGTTTGCCACGTGTTTCAGAAATTTTAACTATTAATGTAAGATTTTTTAAACTTACCTAACCTTCTTACTGTTCGTATTATGGTCCATTTAATGCATTAACTCTTACACACTCACATGTTAACGCCTATGTTTCAACCATCTTCCTCCTTTGTGATTGGCAGTATGGAGACGTTTTTAAAAAAATGTTATTTTGGGTCCCTATCCTCGCATAGCACCAGCAGTACATCATTGATCGTGCTTAAGGGAGAGGCTAGAAGATTCAAACAGAGAAAACATAGAGGTTCGTTGGTGGAGCAATGGCTGGAGGTAATAGCATTTTGGTTATGCTTCTGTTGCAATAGATTATGGGTAATATGCATGTGTCTCACGTAAATATTGTTGTATGAGATGCGTACTATTGTTGCTATGTGTTAATATCATTTGGTATCAGAGCATCAGTCCATGCCTCTGTCTTGCTTTATAAACCACCGAAAAACATGTCTTTGTTATACTCTATTTTTGGTGATCTTCTACCATGATGCATGTGCTTAGGTTGTTGAATTTTTTTGATGTTTTGTACATGCTGGGGACGTGAGGATCGTGTTTTTGTGCCCCATGTAGCCCTCGACAATGACAAAACTGTGCAGGGAGGAGGGACAACGATGGTCATATGTGAAGCTTTAGAAGTTGCCATTTATGGAGCGTTGCATTGTCCATTTTGCAACGTCTCGTGCGCGTCGCCTGGTCGTCCTCATCCCTGCCAACCTTCATTTGATTTTTGGCGTCTTCTGCTCACCATATTCGTCGAGGCTCCATTGGATCTAGTCAAGTCACACCCTACCCGGCTGGAGGTTGAAGACGACTGCGATTTTTCCTTCTTTTTAAATAAAAATATATTTATTAATATTAATTTTGTTAATATTAATAATTAGTCATGCATATTACAATTGCTTAATTTTTTTCACAAATTACATATGATTAATTGAAAATTTGTATATATAAATTCTGCGATTACTATACATGCAAAATTAGATTAAATAATTTGTGTGCATTATTATTTGTATGTATAAATTTTGTGATTATTATACATGCAAAATTAGATTAAATAATTTGTGATTTTTATTTGATTTATTTGCATTATTTATTAATTGATGCTTTAAGATAATATTAGTGATCATATGATTTTAATTAATTGGGAGTGGCAACAACATCTCAAATTAATTCGGATTATATATTTAGTTTTAAGATCACATTAAATTATTAATTGCAATTAATCATACGTGATACGATAAAATCTACCTACAGGAATTTTGTTATATTTGTATGATTAATTAGGATAAAATATCGGATTATATATCTTAATCTACCCACAGGAATTACGAAAAGGAACATAATTCAATAGTTTTTCATAAAGTCGTAGATGAATCTAATTGAGTAGAACTTTAGCGCACAGGCAAGTCTTATGTCACTAAATTCATCTGTTAAATTCACGATTTACATTGGTAAACCATGAATTAATTTAGGCCTCGAATTATATATATAACAAACATATATTTTTATTTCTTAATTTGCAATTACTCAGACAGTTAATAATTCTGATATTAAGTGTGATATTCTCGAATTAAGAGGTGACAACTATAAGGTGTGGAATGAGAAAATTCTGCTTCATTTGGGCTAGATGGACATATACTATGCTATTAGGAAGGACGAACCATTAAGTATGACTGAGACCAGCACTCTAGAAGCTATTGCTCTTTATGAAAAGTGGGAGAGGTCTAATCACCTCTCTGTGATGTTCATAAAGACCAAGATATCTGCTAGTATTTGTAGTTCTGTCGAATAGCATAATAATCTCAGAGATCTGTCGAAGGCCATTGATGAACAATTCGCTATATCTGATAAGGCTTTTGCCAGCACCTTGATTATTCAGTTGTCATCATTAAGGCTTACTGGAATAAAGGGCATTCGTGATCACATCATTCGAGGGACATAGTGGCTCAGCTGAAAGCGTTGGAGGTTATTATATCGGAATCTTTCCTAGTGCATTACATTCTGTGCACTCTGCCTCAACAATACGATCCTTCCAAGATTTCTTACAACACACATAAAGGTAAGTGGTCGATTAATGAGCTGTTGACCAAGTGTGTACAAGAAGAGGAGAGGTTGTTGATGGAAGAGGGAGAAATGGTCAATTTGACCATTTCAGGAAAGAAGAGACAGGATGGTGTCAAAAGCAATGGAAAAGGGAAAGTTTCCCCTCAATCTGACACAAAGAAACCATCTAAGTGTTTCTTTTGCAAGAAGAAGGAACACATGAAGAAAGACTGCGCTAAATTCAAAATCTAGATGGAAAAGAACGGTACTCAAATTTCATTTGTTGATTATGAATCTATTATGGTTAATGTTAATCACAACACATGGTAGATTGACTCTGATTCTTCAATCCATGTTTGAAATACCTTATAGGGTATGCAAGACCTATGGAGGCTGGTGGGAAGTGAACAATTCATCTATTTAGGAACCAAGACGAGTTCATATGTGGAAGTTATCGACACTTGCAGTTTAGTTTTGAGGAGTGACTTTATTTTGTATTTGGAAAAGACCTTTTATGTTCCAAATTTCTCTAGAAATTTTATTTCTATATCAAGACTTGTACCTTTTGGTTTCTCCTTTAACTTTTCAGATTCTAGTTTCAGTTTATGTAATAGATCTAAAGTTATTGGTTATGGTATCTGATGGTCTTTATTTCATTCAATTGCAAAATGAGGATGCCTATAGTTTGATGTATGTCACTGTTGGATTAAAACGATGTGTTATGAATGAAGAATTCTTTATATTGTGGCACCGTAGATTAGGACACATCTTTATTGAGAGAATTAAGAGATTAGTAAATGAAGGGGTACTTAGTACTTTGGATTTTGTTAACTTTGAGACTTGCGTGGATTGCATTAAGGGTAAGCAAACTAATAAGTCTAAAAGGGGTGCCAAGAGGACTGCAAACCTATTAAAAATCATACATACTGATACTTGTTGTCTAGATATAGATGCAAATAGTCCGAAATACTTCATCACCTTCATAGACGATTATTTGCGATATATGTATCTCTACTTACTTCGTTCTAAAGATGAAGCTTTAGATGTCTTTAAAATGTTTAAGGCTGAAGTAGAGAATCAATGTAGAAAACTGATTAAAATCGTGAGATCAGATAAAGGTGGAGAGTACTATGGTAGATACACTGAAAGTGGACAAGCACCTGGTCCTTTTGCAAAGTTTCTTTAGAATCATAGGATTGTTGCCACAATACACCATGCCTGATTCTCTGGATCAGAATGGTGTGGTAGAAAGAAGAAACCGAACATTAATAGGATGGTAAAAAGTATGAGGAGTAACACAAAACTTCCTCAATCGCTGTAGACTGAAGCTCTAAAGACGGCAGTGTATATATTAAACCAAGTTCCCACCAAGGCTATCTCAAAGACACCTTTTGAGTTATTTAAGGATTGGAAACCGAGCTAGAGACATATACCCGTTTGAGGATGCCCGTCTGAAGTGAAAATTTACAACCCAAAGGAGAAGAAACTAGACACAAGGACCATTAGTGGGTATTTCATTGGATATGATGAAAGGTCTAAGAGATATAGATTCTATTGTCCATTTCACAGTACTAGAATTGTGGAATCAAAAAATGCAAAATTTCTTGAGAATGACTTAATCAATGAGAGTGGTCATTTTCCATACATAGTTTCTGAAAAGGGCCATTGTGAAGCTCAACTCTCTGGTTCAAGTGATAGATTGATTGTTATCCACACCCCTCAAGTTGAAACGGGTGTTGGACAACCAGTTACTGAAGTTCCACAAGCTGTTAATGCCAATCCGGTAGATCAAGTTGTAAATGAGGAACAACCAGAAATAGTTGAGCTACCAATTGAATAACAGGTTGAGCAACAGGATCTTCATGAAGATGATGATACAAAACTGAGGAGATTTACTAGAGTTAGAAGGTGAGAAATACCTAGTGATTATATAGTGTATCTACAAGAGTCAAATTACAACATTGGAGCTGAACATGATCTTGGAACGTTTTCACAGCCTATGAGTTCTAAGGAATCAGACTTTTGGTATAATGCTATGAAGGATGAGATGGATTCTATGGCATCTAATCAAGCCTGGGATCTCGTTGAGTTACCAAATGGTGTCAAAGAATTGGATGTAGATGGGTTTCTAAAACAAAGAAAGACTCACAAGGCAACATTGAGAGAAATAAAGCAAGGCTTGTTGCCAAAGGGTTCAATCAAAAGGAAGGAATCGACTATACGGAGCCATTTTCTCTTGTATCTAAGAAAGATTCTCTTCGTGTGATCGTGGAATTGGTAGCTCATTTTGATCTTGAGTTACATCAAATGGATGTGAAAACAGCATTCCTCAATAGTGAACTAGAGGAAGAGGTTTACATGAAACAACCTGAAGGATTCTCCTCTAGTAATAGTAAGCATTTAGTCTACAAGCTTAATAAATTCATATATGGATTAAAACAAGCCTCCCGGTAGTAGTATTTAAAATTTCATGAGGTTATCACTTAATTTGGTTTTGAAGAGAATATAATGGACCAATGTTTATACCAGAAGATCAGTGAGAGTAAGACTTATTTTCTTGTGATATACGTGGATGACATCTTACTCGCGACTAATGATAAGGATTTGCTATATGAGGTGAAACAAATTCTTTCAAAGAATTTTGATATGAAAGATATGGGTGAGGCATCTTATGTTATTGGCATCAAGATCCATAGAGAAAGATTTCGAGGCATTTTAGGTTTGTCTCAAGAGACCTATATCAACAAAGTTTTAGAGAGATTTCAAATGAAAGATTGTGCAACAGGTGTAGCACCTATAGTGAAGGGTGATAGATTCAGTTTGAATCAATGCTCGAAGAATGATTTTGAATGGGAACACATAAAGAACATTACATATGCTTTAGCTGTTGGAAGCCTTATGTATGCTTAGGTCTGCTCCCGACCTGACATTGCACATGATGTTGGAATGTTAGGAAGATATCAAAGTAATCCAGGTATTGACCACTGGAAAGCTGCAAAGAAGGTTATAAGATATCTTCAGGGCACAAAGGACTGGATGCTTATGTAGAGATGAACTGAGAACTTGGAAGTAATTGAATACTCCAATTTAGACTTTGTTAGCTGCGTTGATTCAAGGAAATCAACATCTTGTTATATTTTCATGCTAGCTGATGGAGTTGTATCTTGGAGAAATGCCAAGCAGACCCTGATTGCTACTTCAATTATAGAGGCAGAGTTCGTATCATGTTTTGAGGCCACCTTGCATGGTGTATGGTTAAATAGTTTCATACCTAGGCTTAATGTTATTGATTCAATTTCTAAGTCATTAAGGTTGTATTGTAACAACTCCGCAGCAGTCTTTATGGCTAAAAATAATAAAAGTGGAAGTCGAAGTAAGCATATCTACATTAAGTATTTAGCCATAAGAGAACGTACCAAGAAAAAAAAAGTTGTCATAGAGCACATTACCCTACCTCTAAATTAATAGTTGGACCACTCTCTAGGATCGATGCTATACCATCTTTGTTTATAGAAGACTTTCAGGTGCAGATAATTAATAACAGAACCGATTATAGTCAACAATTCCAACCAAATTTTGGCCCTACATGAACTTACAAGTCAACGTATAGGCTGTGACTAGCAATTAATATTTAATACGGTCCTCTTAAGGCGTTGATAATGAGAAGCAAGAGACGAGCAACCACAAAACTGTCTAGTTCTTAAAATCTTAACGACAACCACAACATGTTGTCCCGTTATTAGAAAATGATGGGTATGATTAAAAAATTAAACCAGTTTGATATTTTAATTTAAAAAAAAGTTAAATTGTAAATTTTTAGTTTGATTTTTAAATTTTTAGTTCAATTTATTTTAATAACTCTTATAGTTAAAACCGAATAATTTATTAATCGTTAATTTTCATAGATTAATAAATTCTTATAAACTAAAATAAATCAATTAACTTTCATTTAATAATTTTTTAATTAAACATCAAATTCTTCAATGGGTTAAGACGATTTTTTATTCAGATTTTAAATTTTAAATTTTATTTAATCTTTAGCCGATTTTATGGGTTTAATATCAATTAAATATTTTAAACCTTAAACCTCTTGTCTTACGAGTTTAACTTTTAGTTTGGTTTTTAAAACATTGATCATATGTGAAAATATCTTGAAAGTAAAAGGTTTGTCTATTTCATATACAATAAGCTAATGTGATAATATATCTATGCACTATTAACTCTAGTTTATTTTTCCAACTTAAAAGAATGAAATATGTCCTTAAGAAAAAATGTATTTTTAATTCTAACATTTTTATTAAAATATAAATTAGATTATAATATTTTGAAACGTTAAAAATACTAATGTAATTTCTAAATTACAAAATATATTTCCATTCATATTTTAAATAGAATTTGAAATTTATCAAACTTGTCTCAGAAGAGTCTCACTTAAACTCAATTAATTCAAATTATCAAATAATGTCTAAAATTAAATAATTAAGATATTGCAACCTATATCTTAACACTTAATAATTTAATAGGTTAACTTAAAATACCAAAATATTTTAAAATTACGTATAAAACATAATTCATCAAAAAATTAACGGTAAAGAAAAGAAAAAATTGAAAGAATTCTCCAAAACTTTTATTTTAAATATGATTATGACACAAAAGTTCCGTAAAATATGATATTGCATAAAAATCCATAAGAGATTTTATTTTATGATTCAAAATCAAACCGATTCAAGTGGTTTAATAATAAAAATCTTGAATTGACCAAATTTTTTGTTTAGTTTTTAACTTTCGGTTTGATTTATTTTAATAATCTTTGTTGTTAAAAATTAATTAGTCTATTAATTAACTGATCAATCTTCGTAAACTAATCGATTTTTATAAACTGAAATAAACTAATTAATTTTCATTTAACAGTCTCTCTTTTTAATTAAACAGTAAATTAAAGACAATCTCCTTCAATTTTATTTTAAACCTTCAATTTTGTTCAATTTTTAATCGGTTTTATAATGATCTAATAACGATTGAACCTTTTAAACCTTAAATCTTTTATTTTACCGGTTTAATCTACTATCTAATTTTTAAAACGTTGATTTTATTAAAAAGATAGTGACGCAAGACTTCTATCTTTGGTTGAAGTTCAAAATTTCCTTCAAACTTTCAACAGACAGGGACCAAGATTTTGAAATTGAAAGCGGGCTCAAAATCAAAATGCGTGTATTGACAATTGACTTAAGTAACTAATGTGTGAACAAATTTGGAAAATGAAGCGGCAAGTATCCGAAGATCCTGACTCTGGATTGCTATCCTGATAGGTATCTGAAGATCCTGACTCAGTGCCGGCCCTGGGTTGGGGCAGGAGCCCACCCTTATTAGCGCCCACCTTCAATACATTTGAGTAGCTTTTTTTCAGCATTTGAGCAGCATTTTTTAAGCATTGTTTTTATTTAGAAGGGTGTTAAATACTTGGTTATCGAAGAAGAAAAAGTTAACGTTAATTAATAAATAACTTCCTTTATTAGCTATGTTATCGAGAAAGTTGGCGTTAACTTTTAATTTGGAAGTTAAATAGCTTTCTTTATTAGCTATATAACTTTAAGTTGTTATATTTATAAATACCTTTTAAGCATTTGGGTATATTTCTTATACTCTAATTTTTTATTTTTACCAACATACGAATCTAAGATATTTCAACTCAAAATTTGGTGGTAAAAAAATTTCACGGTTATGCCTTCTAAGTTCTTAGTAATAATTTAAAGATAAAGTTTCTTATTTTTATTTATTTTTAACTTATTAAATATTTGAACATATTATAATTAATTTGTAATTTCTCATTAATGTGGACATTATATTAGCATTTAAATCAAAACATAATATTAAATGATATTGTGTTTATTTATATTTCTCCTTTTTATTTTTAAATTACTTATTATTTATAAAAATATAATTAAAAATTAATAAATAATTTAATTTTTGTAATTGTAATTTTCATTATACTTTGTC
>JAOSBN010054923.1:0-14275 GCA_027563595.1 Erythroxylum suave | reverse complement strand
TGATTGCTCGTAGCGCACCCTTATCGTAGGATATGTATCGGGATGACCTACGGGCGTCCCGGTGTATACCCTACGGTTAGGGGGTGCTACACATGCAGGTTCCTATAATGGAGGAAAAGTATCACACTTTCATGTGTGACATATGGCCATTGCAAATCAAGACACCTAAGTCACAGTTTTGTTAGGCAAGGAAGATTTCCGCAGGTCTCTTATGCATAACCGAAATTCTCCATCACCAAAACCTAGCTTCTTCATATGTCTTTGGTGTTTGCTTAATACACCTTGCAAAGTCTTCAGTCTATTTGTTGTTTTCGATTCTCTCTATCGTTGCTTCTCTCCACTGACTCTCAACCTCTCTTAGCTTCTACAATTTTGCTGAAGAGTGTGAAGTTGAAAACAAGTAAGTTATCTTTTAGTTTTCTGGATATTATGAGGATGATTTTACTGATGTTTTAGTGTTGGAAGTGAATGCATGCATAATGGGTAGTTTCGGGGATCAGAAAAATGAATTATATGAAAATGATGTGAAATGGACAATGTGTAGAACTTTTTTTAAGATTGTGAGAATTGAAGTTTAATGAGATTTAGAGATGTACTAAAAATTAGAATGAGGTTTTGTGTTTTGCTTTGAGTGAGATTAAATTTTTTTTGTTTAATGTTTATGATTAATCTTGAATTTTGCGATGTTTTGATAGTGAGCTGAATGTAAATGGGAGTGCATTATGTGAGATAGTATAAGTTAGAAAGAAATGGAGTTTAGAAAAAAAATTAGATTAAGTCATAGAAGAGAGGAAGAAGAAGAGAAGAAGTGCTGCAAAATCAAGAAAATATTGAGCGAACGATTATACACCTGAAGGTTTTCTAAAATTGAACATACTATACTCTTTTTGTATAACTTATTCTCCTAAACTTCAAATGACATAAGATTTGAACCAACAAATTCATAATACATTGTTCTTTATCTCCACCAAAATTTATAGCCATCTAAATTAAATTGGAAGTGATTGATTGATAAGTTTAGGATGAAAATGTTGAGGTACGCTGGAATATTATGAACTGAAATATTTTCATTGAACATGCTTCAGTATTTTGCCTATATCTTGATCTATATATTTCAAAATGAGTTGATTCTTGATTCAAATTAAAGTAGAGATATATTTTCACATCATTCTTCGAGAATTTGAATTTTAATTCTTTCTCTAAAAATTTCAAAATTTGGTTTGAAATTGGGTCTTGGCTTAGGCTATAACACTACCAAAGAGAGAAATCACAAAACTTGTATCCTATTCTATTAACTTTCAATTGATTTAAAGTTTGTAATTTTTCGATATTGTAATTGATAGATATGAGTTGTACAACTTGAAAGCATGACCATACACTAACCAAAATTTCAGAGGTACTCAGTCTGTAGTATTGTGGGCATAACTAATAGAATAATTAATCAAATTGTATGATCTTGGTGTCATTAGAAACTTAAGAAAATGAGGAATATTTTTCTAGTAGGAAGTATTGCCAAATTATTCCATTTACTTAGCCTGAATACTCATGAAAATTGACCCAAAAGTTTGTTTTCAGGAAAAAAAATTCTGAAATGATCAATAGGGTTATGATATTATACTCCAATTGCCTTATTGAGGTTCAAACCCTAAGTACAAATTAAATTATGTGAGTTTTGAATGATGAATGATCATGTGCTATGAAAGATGGAAAAATACCCCATATTGTCATTAAACATGATTTGGACAGATTTTCTATACATAGATGTTCGTAAATGAATACTTATACCATTGTACAAAATTGTGATATGTGTACATGTGTTTTGCATGATATGGAGGAGCATTTAGAGTGCCATCATCTAGACATTACTGGGACTTCAAGGCAATAACTTTCTAGAGTGTGAGTAACCTAGATGGTTTCAATTAATATTTGTTTGTTATAGATTTTGTACTGAATGTGAAATGAACTGTGTGTACTGATCCTAGACATGAAGGCTCGAAGATTCTGATTGATGAATATGATATTGAAGTGTTCCTTGAATGTGAATTTGGTGAAATATGTGTTACATAACATTTTTTTTTAATGCCGAACTAAAGCCCGATGATTTATGTATATGGGACTAAAAATGTGATTGAATGGGAATGAGATTGAAAATGGGAAGGGTTGAAAATATAATTGATTGAATATGGATGAGATGCATTTCATACATGAATGCATGATCAGATAATGATAGTTGTGACTTGAGTAGCCACTGAAAATGAGCTTAAAGCTTTGAAATATGGTATAGAGCTAAAGGCTCGATATAGACAATGAGCCCCGTGTCTACAACGGGTAAGGGACCGTATCAATAAGCCCAGTATCCACAATAAATACAGGGCAGTTTAGGCATTCATTCATAAAAACGTAATAATTGAAAATGGGTCGCATGAACATTGCATATGCACTTATTAAATGTAATTGACTAATTGAATTGTAATGTGAATATGTACTCAAATGAGATTGGGATATGTGCATTCTATGATGTGTGGTGAAAATTGTTAAATGGAAAATTGTGAATTATGTGCTTATATGATTTGATATGTGGTATGAATTGGGTGAACCTTTGAGGATGGTTACATCATTGAGTTCGCAAAACTCGCAAAAATTGCAACATTGATATTTCAAGTTCAAGAGAGGACATGGGAGACAGACAGACTCTACGAGAAGACTAATTCTTGTACTTTTGTCAAGAAATGACTCAAAGGTCAGTCAGCTGAGACTCAAGGATTAGTTAGTAGTTTATGTGCAATTCCTCTATCAAGCAGTGTGTTATGTATAGGGATTTGACATTGTATATATTTGGATGGTTTTGTAAAGCTACAATGGAAGTTTTTTTAATGAAATGAAATGAGGAATGCCGTTGGTTTTAAAATTTGGTGACTTTTTTGTATAATAGTTGTTGACAAGATTAATTTGGATATGTGTTTGCTCTAACATGCCATTATTATAGCTTATACATTGGAATGTCCACAGGGTATTCTGATATGTAATTTATGGTAGTAGGGTGTTGCATTGGTATCAGAGCAAGGTTGGCATTCATAGGGACATATAGAAATATGAAACATGAAATATAGTGAGAAATGCGGATGACAATGGGAGTTACTGTTTATGATAGGTCATAAAATGAGGTGATCAAGAAGGACTCTTAGCTAACTTAGGACTGACAAG
This sequence comes from Erythroxylum suave, assembly GCA_027563595.1. Classification (NCBI taxonomy): domain Eukaryota; kingdom Viridiplantae; phylum Streptophyta; class Magnoliopsida; order Malpighiales; family Erythroxylaceae; genus Erythroxylum; species Erythroxylum suave. The sequence continues at coordinate 11,071 of JAOSBN010054923.1, read as the reverse complement.
AGCCAGTAGAGTGTCTTCTATGCCTCGACCTAGGGAATGCCTCCAAGGGTGCCCAAGAAAAGGGAGAGGAGATAATATACGCTTCGAAAGCAGGGGGTTGTGAACTTTTATGGAAGTATAGACCCTGCAGAGGCCAAGGGATGGTTAGAGAGGATTGAGCGAGTATTTGATTAGATGGACTGTGAGGTTGATGAGAGATTTGATTATGTGTTCTCACTACTGAAAGGTCCAGCATATCAATGGTGGAAGACTATTCCAAGTAGTACCACCAGGCCTTGCAATCTGAATTGGGAAGACTTTCTGAGAGCCTTTAGGAGATTTCAAGATGGATTAAACAAGAAATTTGGATAAGGCTAACAATCACCAACCTAAGCAGTTTTTCTGAGCTCAGAGCAACCTCGATCCGAATAAAACAATTGCTGAGAGATGATCAGGGAGAACATAGACAAGAGTCTAAGAAGAGGCCCAGTGAAGTTCAGAGTAGTTTTGGCAGGAAGTTTAGAAAGAGCCAGAATAAGCCATTTCAACCACAAGTTGGATCAAGACAGTTTAGGTTCAAACAGAGGGGTAGTTTTGTACAGTCTAGTAGTGGAAGAGGTGCAGTGTCAGGTCAGATACCCAATTGTGAGGACTGTGGGAAGAAGCACACTGGTGGGTGCTAGAGATTGTCTAAAGCTTGTCTTAGATGCGACTCATTTGATCATCAGGTTAAGGATTGTCTTGCTACAATCAGAGCCCAGTCTGGTATGAGAGGAGGATTAGTGAGTGAGACTACTGTGCAACAGAGTTGAGCTAGTGGGGTTAGACAGAGAGGCTGAGGCTGAGTCTAAGTGAGTTCTTGAAGTCCTTCAATCAGGACTGAGGTTTGGAGCAACAAACCCCAGTCTCAGGCCAGAGTATAAGCTACGACCATACAGGAGGCTCAAGACTCTTCAGGTATCGTTGCATGTGCATTGCTTATCTTTGATAATGAAGCATTTACATTACTAGATCCTGGATCTATGCATTCATTTATTGCACTGCATCTAGCATGTAAGTTGTATTATGATAAAGAGCGATTGAAACGTGGATTGGAGGTGAGTACACTAATAGGTAGTACCACCATGATTTAGGAAGTCTGTAAAAAGCATTGGTTAGAGTTGATCAGGTATAATTGGAAGTAGACTTGATTATATTACAGTTAAGGGAGATAGATGTCATCCTAGGCATGGATTAGCTTGCTGCTCATAGGGCTATCATGAACTGCTACACTAGGGAGGTGGTATTGGAATCTCCTAATCAGTTGAGAGCAGTTTTAAGAGATATTATTCAAGCAGTGCCAGCCATGCTACTCTCATTTATGAGCTCCTTGAGGTTGATGCAAGGTGAATGTGAGGCTTATCTGGCCCACATTATTGATACACAAACTGAGTAGAATATACAGGAAATTTTTATTGTTAGGGAATTACTGGATTGTTTCCCGCTGAATTGTCTAGTTTACCTCCAAATTGAGAATTAGAGTTCATAACTAGCTTGGTTCTGAATGTTGCTCCTATATCCATTCCTCGATATAGGATGGCACCTATAGAACTAAAGGAGTTGAAGGCTCAACTACAGGAGTTGCTAGAAAAAGGTTTTATTAGACCAAGTGTTTCATCTTAGGGAGTTCTAGTTCTATTTGTAAAGAAGAAAGATGGAACCCTGAGACTATGCATCGATTATATGCAGTTGAATCGAGATTTAAAATTTTTGGGAAAAATTGAGAACTTTCTGGAAATTTGTGCATTTATGGACTAGGAAAAAAATCAAGTGGCAGAACAATGGATAAATGTTAGTAGAAATAAATACCAAATGGTAGTAGGATTTTTGAAAAGTGATATTGGGATTTAATGACAATAGTCATTGAAATTTGGGAGACACTTGGACAAGAAATTGGAGACAAATGGACTGGTTTATAAAGAGGACCTATTAGGAACCATAGGATGGTGCTACTTCTTCTCTCTACATTTGTTCTTCATTTTCTTCATTCCTCTTCTCCACCATCTGCGATACTCTCTTCTCTCTAACCCTCAATGTTGAGCTTTGTCATTTTTCTTCACCTTGCCGCTCCATATAGTTGTGTCTTTACTTTGTTGATAAAAACCTAACCTTTCCTCCCTAAAATGGTGATCAATGAATGGTGCTTGGGAAGCTAGGGTTTCAAGGTGAATGATCAAGCTACGAACAATTCAAGTAAGTAGCATTTTATTCTTTGTGGCTTGCTTGATAGACATGGTTTTGATGATAGTTTAAGAGGTGAAATGATCAAGATAGTATAGTTAAATGTATTGGTAAATTGGATGAAGAATGGGTATATTTATGTCATATTTTCATATTTGTATGATGAATAATAGACTGTGAAGTGTAATAGGGATTATTTTTTAGATATAAATGATCCCTAGCATGATGTAGAAAAGGTGCAGAAAATTGGTGATGAATGTGTAAATGTATATGCTCTGTTTTTGGTTAATGATTGAATATGGTTCATGAGCTGTTTGTGAATAATATTGAGTTGAAATGGAGGAGAGAATGAAGAGGAAATAAAGTAGAAAAGGTGACCTAGGTATAAGGTAGGTTAGATGTAAAATGTTGGAAGTTATAAAATCTAGAAAATTGAAAGATGAGTCCTGTTTACTACTTTCTAGAAAAGTTCATTTCGGCCAACTTGTAGGATTTCACTAGGAATTTTCCTCGCGGGAAAAGTTAGTCGCGGCCAACTCCTGGCTTCGCCGCAGCGAGTTTTCCTGCACAACTTAAACATGCTTCGGTATTTTGATGATGTCCTGATTTGTAGTTATCCAATTAGGATGATTTTTCATTTAGACTAAACGAGAGACATAGGAATAAATTTTTTTTTAAGAAATTGGATTTTAATTCTATCTCTAGAATTCCTGCTTTCTAAATTGATGTTTCGTATAGGATATTGATTTAGTTTACAAACAGTCTGAAATATTTGAAGTATAACTTTTGAAATATTGAACTAAATTGAATGATCTTAATGTCATTAGAAACTTAAGACAATGGAGAACATTTTTCTAAAAGAAAGTGTTGCCAAATTACTTCATTTTCTTTGTCATAATGAACAAGAAAAATAGACCCGAAGGTCTGGAATTTTGGAGAATTTCTAAGAAAGAATGAGAGTTTGGATATTGTATGATTATATAATGTTGGAATAACATTAGTAAATGAATTGTTGGTATTAAAGAACCAAAGACATGTGTATAATGGAAATGTAGAGGTTTATGTGATTGTAGCTTTGACTCAAAGGAAATGAGTAATGGGTATTGAATAAAAGTTAGTGAGAGTTGGATACTATGAGAGCAAATAATGCTAAAAATGGAATGTCAATTAATTGAGTTATAAAATAAGAGTGTGGATAAAAATTTGAAAATTGATAATATACCCAGGATTGTCATTGAGCATGCATTGTACATAGTTTATATACACATTTTTGCATAAATGAATACTTAAGATTGTGCAATTATTAATGTGTGTGCAACATGTGTATTGCATAATATTGATGTGTAGGATAAATGTCTACATCAAGAAGTTTTTAGATCTTAGAAGCAAATGCTAATCTAGAGCGTACTATGAGTCGACCTAGATGGTCTCATTTCATTATTTTTTCTAATTTTAGTTTCTGCATTGAATGACTACGGTTATGATTATTATGCAATGTCAATATAATTGATATAAATTTGATTTGCTTATGTTGATGCCAAAAAATGAAGGTCTGAGACTTGATGCATAAATGTGATATTGAAGTGCTACTTGTATGTGAATGAAGTATATTCTTAACTTAAGTGTTGAATGCCAGACCAAGGTCTAATGACGATAAAATAAATGTGTAAAGTGAAATAAAGGGACTGATTGATCATATGCGACTGATGCATTTCATTACATGAATGCATGATGACATAAAGGTAGTTGTGACTGGAGTAGCCACCAAAAAAGAGATTAAAGCTCAAAATGTGAAAAAGAGCTTGAAGCTTATATTGTGAAAAAGGAGCTTAAAGCTTAGAAAGTGTATAAGAGTCAAAGGCTCACTATGTCAAATGAGCCTTGTATCCCCAATAGATAAGGGACAGTTATCAATAAGCCTAGTATCCACAATGGATACGGGACAGTTTTAGGCACTCAGTCACAACAAACTAATAAATGAAAGTGAGTCACATGTGCATTGCATATTCATTTAATACGAATTATTGCAATAGCCTGTTAACTTGTAATTGAATAAGAATGTGAATATTGTGAACAAAATGGTATTTTATTATATGAATTGTATGTGTATGTGATTGAGTGAGCCATCGAGGATGGTTGCTCATTGAGTTTGCAAAAGCTCACCCAAAATTTTGCAATATTTTTTAGGCTCAGAAGAGTTACCCCGTTAGGCTAACGGGAGTATAACCATTGCATTCAAGTAAGAGATAGAGGTCGAATCAATTCGCATCTATATTTGTTTTTCTTATTTTTATATCAAATTATATATTCCACAAATTATGTCAAATGTATATTTGAATATTTTTGTATGAAATAACTTTCCAAACTACAAAGGTTTGCAAATGAGAATAATAACATATGTGATTTTGATGTTACAAAAGAAAAGAATGGGCCTGATTTGATTATTGATTTCCGCATACACGTGCATTGATTTGAAAAAAATTTTGTGATGAGTTCGATTGTTGACTGTTTTAGCATGTCACCCTGGCAGGTACATACTCGAATATCACTCAGGATGTCAAGTATATGTCTTGTGAGAGTGGGATGCTACAATTTACCAAGTTAAAATTGAGATCTGGGTATTATCAGTTGAAGATAGTAGAGGTTGATGTACCAAAGAGTACATTCAGGAGCAGGTATGGGCATTTCAAGTTTTTAGTAATGTCGTTTTGGTTAACTAATGCCCCAGCTGCATTTGTGGCCTTGATGAATAAGATGTTTCAACTTTATCTAGATAGATTTGTAATTGTGTTCAATAATGACATACTTGTGTATTCAAAGAGTAGAGAAGAGCATGCTGAACATCTGAGAGTGATTTACAGATTATGAGGGAGAAACAATTGTATGATAAATTCAGTAAGTGTGAATTATGGCTAGATCAAGTAGTATTTTTGGGTTATATAGTATCTGGACAAGGTATACAAGTGAATCCAATGAATATAGAGGTAGTGATGAATTGCGAAGATCTAAGGAATGTATCAAAAATTCGAAGCTGCCTAGGGTTAGCTAGATATTACTAGAGGTTTGTCGAGGGGTTCTCATTGATATCAACCCCCACTAACAAAACTTCTGAGAAAGAATATAACATTTAGATAGAGTGATGACTATCAAAAGAGTTTTGAGGAGTTGAAACATTAGTTGACTACTGCACCAATGTTAACTATAACATCGAGAACTGGTGGATATGTATTATACAGTGAAGCTTTGCATCAAGGATTGGGATGTGTATTAATATAGAATGGCAAGGTGATAGCCTATACATTGAGATAACTAAGGTCTCAAGAGATTAATTATCCAGTACATGATTTAGAGCTAGCCACAGTTGTTTTTGCTCTAAAGATATCGAGACATTATCTATATGGAGAGACATTCCAAATTTACACTAATCACAAGAGTTTCAGGTATCTATTAAATCAGAAAGAACTGAACAAGAGACAGAGGAGATGGGTAGAGTTATTGAAAGATTATGACTGTACAATTGAATATCATCTTGGAAAAGTCAATGTGGTGGTAGATGCTTTGAGCAGAAAGTCGAATACCAGCTTAGATTCAGTTATCGAGCTTACCAAACTTGAACCAATTGAGAGCTTTAAATGTGGAGTTAAATCTTGAGCATAATGAGGCATTAATAGCCATATTGAAACTAAGGCCAATGTCACATGATAGAATAAAAAGGGTTTCAAGTAAGGACCTTGACATGGTGAAACTAATGGAGAAAGTTAAGATGAATCCTGAGTCTGAATTTGAATTTAGGGACAAAACATTATGGTTAAACCAGAGATTGTGCCTAATATGGATGATCTGAGAAAGGAAATCTTAGAAGAACATGGTCATTTATGCTATACAACCTGGTACCACCAAGATGTATAACACACTGAAACAACATTTTTGGTGGTCTGGAATGAAAAAGCAAGTAGTAGATTTTGTTTCTAAATGTATAACGTGCTAGCAGGTTAAGGCTGAGCATCAGGCTCTTGTTGGGAACCTATATTCGTTGCCTATTTCGGAATGGAAATGGGAATGAATCACCATGGATTTTATTATAGGTTTGCCTAAGACTATGAGGTAAAATGATGTTATATGGGTTGTAGAGGATCAATTAACTAAGTCAGCCCATTTCTTACCAATGAGGGAGAATAACTCACTAAACTAGTTGGCTCGGAGGTATGTTAATGAGTGGTGAGATTGTATGGGGTTCCAGTGCCCATTGTATCAAACAGGGATCCCAGAATTACTTCGAGATTTTGAAAGAATTTGCAGTCAATTTTGGGCACAAAGTTGAACTTCAGTACTGCATTTCATCCTCAAACAGATGGATAGAGTGAGAGAACAATCTAGACTGTTGAGGATATGGTCAGAGCATGTGTATTGGAGTTTCAAGGAGCGTAGGATCAATACATAGCAATGATTAAGTTTGCATATAACAATCATTATCATAGTAGTATCAGGATGCCACCGTATGAGGCATTGTATGGCAGGAAGTTTTGATTGCCTCTATATTCAGATGAAGAGTTTAACAATGACTGAAGGTCCAGAACTAATATAAGATACTGTGGATAAGGTGAAACTAATCAGAAGCTAAATTAATGGCAGCTCAGGATAGAAAAAACGCTATGTAGATCAGCTTAAAAGGGATATGGAATACAATGTAGGAGACAGAGTGTTTCTGAGTGTGTCACCTTGGCATGGAGTGCTAAGGTTTGGTAAAAAGGGCAAGTTAAGCCCTAAGTACATTAGTCCTTATGAAATCCTTGAGAGTATAGGACCTTTGGCATACAAGTTACCTTTGCCTAATGAGATGTCTCAGTTGCATAATGTGTTTCATGTGAGCATGTCAAGAAGATACAGATCTGATCCAATACATGTGTTATCTGCTTAAGATATTGAGGTTGATAGTAATCTAAGCTATGTTGAAGAGCCAGTATAGATAGTGGGTTATAAGACAAAGCTGCTGAGAAAAAAAGAAATTCCATTAGTGAAAGTCCTTTGGAGAAATCACTCGACTGAGGAAGCAACTTAGGAAACGGAGGATCATATGAGAAAGCAATATATGAGAGTTTATTAGGAATTTAGAAGTGCATTTCATGCATTAAATGGCATATAGATACACATGAATAATGTTGTCACTCATGAAAATAATTGTACATGCATTCATTGACATTTTCCAGGTATAAGTGATTTTAATGTGATTAAAATGTGAATTATGTATTAATTGTCTTGAAAATTTAGTTGGTGTCTATTAGAATTAATTTCGTAATTTTGGTGACATTTTCGATATTTTGGAAATTTTTCAAAAATTTGGAGTATTTTGGACTAAGAAAAATATAGAAATAAGAAACAAATGGAAGTGTGACAATTTGATTAGTAATTAATCCACTAATGGACTAAGTATGGATTGACAAATGAACCAATTAGTGTGTGACAAGTGAAGCAATTAGTATGTAACATCCCACTACCTTTTGGAAGGTTAGAATAGTAAATAGGAGTGTTTAGTAAGAGGCAAAAGGTGCACTTTTATGTTCATACATAAAATGGTATTCACATACACATGAATAGTGATATTTGTTCTGCACGTGAAATTAATTGTACATGCAATCATGAATAATTCTGGGTACAATTGGATTGAATTGTGATTCTTGAAAAATTATGAATTTTAGAGAATTATGAATGTTTCTATATTGAAAATATTATGGGTTAGTAGAATTGTGAGATTTATGAATTTGGTGCACTTAGGATTTATTTTGAAATTTAGAGAGTAGTATGGGAAATAGGGAAAACAAGAATAGAAATCAAATGAAGATTTTGAGATAGTTGGATTGTAAAGATGAGAGTTAAAGGGAGTTAGTTCAAAAGAAACTAAGTCAGAACTTAAACCTTAGGAAGATGACAAGTGTAAAGTTGCTTTTATTATGTGTCGGAAGTTTAAGTAATTTGAGAGTTAAAAAGGGGTTGGTACTTTTCCTAAGTTCCTTCCGTTTGATCATCTTCTCCAAATTTCTTCCTATACAAAGAGTTTTCAATCAAACTCCTTTTTAGAGTTAACTCAGATCCTTTATATCCCTCACCATTTCCTTTACTCCTAGAGTGTTTCTTCTGCCTTAAGAAAAACTAGAAGTTGATTAGTGTTTACAAAGGAGTATGTGATTTTATATGAAATTAAGACTTTTGGGATAGTTGAAAACTTGGGAGTTTTTCAACAAGAAGGTAGTGAATAAGTTCTTAGAATTGAGGATTTTGAAATAAATTTGATGAGTTACGGTCATCTACATGAACATGGCATTTTCATATAACTGTATTCTTAAACACTGCGTTAAATAGATGAAAATTTACGGATATGGTGTTACTTGGGTTTTGATGGATTATTAGTGAACAAGTGTTGAGAGATGGTTTTTGGAGTTGAAATAGAAATAAAATGATGTATAAGATTAGTGTAGAGAGTTAGATATGGAAAGGTGATATTTCTTCACTTAGTATGTATGAATACTTAGGTGTTTATATGAGAGTTGATGAAGACGTCCATGTGCATAGACATATCATCTGTATTCTATCGTCTATGTTTTATCGTCTATGGTTGACTATTTTATCATCTGTGTTGACCACTTTGTGTCTATGCTTAATCGTATGTGGTTGACTATTTTATCGTCTGTGTTGACCACTTTGCGTCTATATTTTATCGTCTGTGGTTGACTATTTTGTCATCTGTGTTGACCACTTTGCGTCTATGTTTTATCGTCTGTGGTTGACTATTTTATTGTCTGTGTTGACCACTTTGCGTCTATGTTTTATCGCCTATGTTTTATCATCTGTGGTTGACCTTCTTCATCTGTGATGACCATTTATCGTCTGCCTTTTACTTCCATCTATGTTTTGCTTTCGTCTACGTTTTACTATCGTCTGCCTTTTGAATTTTGTTTACCTTTAAGATTCCGTCTGCCTTTAGACACTTCGTCTGTCTTTAGGTGTATCGTCTGTCTTTTACTTTTGGCTGTGTTTCACTTCGTCTACCTTTAGCCATCGTCTATGTTTTGAAGATTCGTCTACTTTCTACTTATAAGATCAAATTATATAAATCACACTCTCTGATTTAGCGTGAATAGTAGATTCGAAAGTCAGAGTTTGGAGAGAAATCTGAAATGGCTTATTAGGTTATAGAATTGGATTCAAATGAGTTGTTGAGGCATAAACCCTACGAACAATGCTAGTTAAGTGAGTTTCGACATTTGATTGTGGTTATGATAACTTAGATGGAAGGATACCTGGGATTGTCATGAACATACGTTGTATATAATTCATTCCATATATGTGCATTAATGAACACATAACTGTGCAGGTTGTGATATATGTGTGTATTATTTTGTTATAGAGGAATAGTTAGAACGTCAACTTCCAGACATTGCCGGCACTTCCAAGCATTAGCTTCGGGAGTAACTTGTGAATAACCTAGACGGTCTCACTTAATTTCTGGTTGTTCAAAATCTGTGTGAAATGATTGAATGAATATGGCTTGAGTGTTGATTCTAGACACGAAGGTCCGATGACTATGATATTGGATTGAGATTTTGAAGTGCTACTTGTATGTGAATGAGATGAAATAAATGTGCATTTGATGTGAAATGGTCATTTGATTCTCAACGAAAGTTAAACACTGGACTTAGGTCCGATGACCCTGAAATTTTGTCCGAACATTCATATAAGATTGTGATATACGGGATATTCATATAAGATTGTGATATACGGGATATTCAGAAATTGTTGCATTTTATAAAATGCATGCTCAGATAAAGGCGTTGTGAATTGAGTTGCTAGTATGAAGAGCTTCCACATAGAGCTTTGCTTCGTGATTTTCTGATTTTGATTTGGGCACGTAGAGCTATGCTCTGTGATTCTATTTGACTGAGCCCTATAGGCCAATATTTGTATAAGTCTGTGATAGGCACTTGGTCATAACAATAAAAAAGAAAGTGAGTCTCATGTGCATTGCAGATACATGATATGAATGATTATAAAATGTTAAATGTTCAATGTGACATGATTTATTAGGTGTATGTCATCCAATGTGATTATATGTTATGTGAATTGATGTGATGCATGAATTGAGTGAACCATCGATGATGGTTACCTCATTGAGTTCGCAAAACTTACCAAAATTGCAACATTATCTTTTCAAGACCGAGAGACGACTTTAGCTACTGAGAGGCTCTACCAGCCGTGTAGATTATATTTTGGCAAAAGGATTCATGGCTCAAAGGTCAGTCAGCTGGGACTTTTGGATGGATTAGTTAAATTTGTATATTTTCCTCATTTATGTAGTATTATTGTATTAGGTTTTGATGATGTACATATGGAAATTGTGGAAAGATACAATATAGACTTTCGAGTTTGTAAAATGAAATGAGGAAAAATGTTAGGTTTTAAAATATTGTGATACCATATGATGCCATGTGAAGTTTATGTAGTGATCAATAGTAGTTCACCCTTATCGTAGGATATATGCCGGAATGATCTCTGGGCGTCTCGATGTGTGCCCCGCGGTAAAGGGGTGCTACATAGTAAGTGACATATGGGCTAATCAAATGGAAGACAAATGTAAGACATGTATGAACACATGTAGGTAGCTTTAATGGAGGACAAGACCACACTTTCATGCATGACATATGGCCATTGCAAACCAAGACACCTAAGTCATGTTTTTTGTTAGGCAAGGAAGATTTCTACGGCTCTCTTATGCTTCACCAAAATTAGGCAAGGAAGATTTCTGCAGCTCTCTTATGCTTCACCGAAATTCTCCATCACCAAACCTCCCCTCTTGCTCATCCATCACCAAATCCTAGCT
>JAOSBN010054912.1:0-14275 GCA_027563595.1 Erythroxylum suave | reverse complement strand
TAAGGTCGCCTTTGAGAGCGTATGATCTCCAGTAAGGTTGTGTTTGAGGGATGGTTGTCATATGTCTAGGACATATAATCGTACTTTGGAAGTACGTAATCCCTGATTCCCTGTGTCTCTACCTTTGCCTATACTTGTGAGACCTTGTAATGAGTGTGGTTGTTCGTATGGGAGAGGTATGTCCCCCGTGGTATCATGAAAAGCCTTGCTAGTCTAGGAAAACTGCGACTACGGTAATCGAGAGCAGAAAACCAAAATGTTTATGATGGACAAGCTCCATAAACATAAGCACCCCAGCACCCGAAACTTCAGGATTACAGAGCGAAGAATGAACAAGGCAAGAAGCATAGAACACAGTGACAACACAACAAAGGACCAACCGCTATGATTGCCGTTAACAACAAAACAGACACACAAATCTTGAGACACCCCAAAACTAAAATAAAAAAGTGCTGCTGATATAGGTAGATAATGTTAAGCAAGCAAGTCTATCGACACTTTAAGCAGTACCCATCAGGAGCAATGGACGATAGATAACAAGCCAACACTCAGCAGAGACTTCAGGCAGTGGCGTATCTAATCTCAAACTACCTAATCAACTTTGATTGATCCTTATAAATTTCGGTCCTGTAACCATATCCCATAGTTAGAGAAACAAGACAATAAAGTCAAGACACAAAGCCCATTTTAGTCCTTCTTGTCGGGGGTTGAGATTGAGATGTGTTTTGAAACCACTACCATGTATGAAAGATCAATGCTCTTTCTCCTTCCCAAACCCAAAACAATCACAAACTGAAAGTTCCTAAAACAATTTCCACTTCTAAAAACCAATCAAGGAAGCAATAAATTCGAAGACAGAGCACATGGGCATTGCATAAGAGTGTGATATGCAATGGAGAGACATATCCATCCTTAGATTCTCTTGTCTGAACTACTTGGGAATATGGGCCAAAGACTTTCCAGAAGTAGAAGCAGACTTGTAGCCACATCATCTCCTTTAAACTGTGGGCACCTTTATCTGATTGGTGAAGGCGGTGGTGGGAAGAAGATAATGTAAGACAATTTTTCCCTTAGGGGTAAGTTTGTAATTTTCCCTTTAAATAGACAGTTATTAATTGTAATTTTGATTTTTAAATAAATTATTGGTTAAGTTACGTAATTTGATCAAAATAAGGATAATAAAGTGGCCCAATAAATGATTTAAATTAATGGGTCAAAGTCCAGATAGAAAATGAATCTCTTTTAAAATGGACCTGATCCATGTCGGCCTTGTGATGGGGAAGCCCAATATGGAAGTTATATAAAAAGGTTAAGGTCTCTTGCAGTTGCTCATATCAATCACTAGAATAAAGAACCTCTGACCGATTAAGAAAGCTCGTGTTTTGAGAAATCTATAGAAAGACCTAACCCGCATCTCTGTGATGGATTCCCTTGAAGACGGCTGTAGATTTGAGTTCGTTTCAACTTCGGAAAGCTCGTTTGAAGTTTCAGAACCAAATCAGGTACATTCTGCATTTCTCCACTTTTTGCCCTTTTACGTTCGATCTGGAGTACGTAACTAAGGACCCGTTACATATTACACATGATATCAGAGCGGGGACGTGATCGGGTGGTTAAAAACAGAGATTTTTCTGTTTTTCTCTCCATAAATTTTGGGAGATTTCATTTCCGTTTCTCGGTTTTTTCTTGCTTTTATTGCATAAAAGTAGTGTGCAAATGTTTAACCTTGAGAAACGGGTTGAAAACGAGCTCGAGAAGTGGAAAAATTGACCCGAATCTTTTGTGCATGTAGACATGTCCCTGGAGCATCGGTGCACGGGTGTCCGACATGCGCCATCAACGCCGACGTGCGGCTGACACATGTCATGATGTTAGCCATACGGACGTTAGCTACAGTAAATCCAAAAAAACACAAAAATTTTAGATTTCTCATAAGGATGCCCTAGGGTGTTTTGGGTTAGTTTTTGGGTCCGGAAAATTTATAAAGTGAAAATTTCCATTTTTTGGATTTATTACATTAGTAATAAATTAAAGTTTAGCTCTAGAAAAAGGAATTAAGACGTTCTGAATCCAATTTCGAGCAAATTTTCATGCTTCGATCATCATATGAAGGAGATACTTCAAGTTTTCGTGTCTCGGGTCTCATATTTAGTGTTCGGGATTGCATGACAGTTAATCGAAACAAGAACAGAGACATTCTGAAGTCATTTTTGAGTAAATTTTCGTGTAGCGGACTTACCATAAAGGAGATACATGAGATTCTTGTGTCTCAGATGATCAATTCGGTATCCGGTAATGCACAATAATGAAGATTTCAAAGAATGTCTTCAGCACAGGTGTGTGACAATAAGATTGTGCATTCGGGTTTTGCACTTATTAAAGTTATATTGTCACATACCACATGCCCATAAAGAACATGAGGATGACTTAAAGTTGTATCCCTTGTTTTTGTGGGCTTTCTATAATACTGATGAGAATGTAGTCACCAAAATTACATTTCAAGCCAGTATTTTGGATTGTTCTGCTTACATATTGAGAGATGTCTCTGATTTTATGTTTGGCTATTATGTGCAAAGGTGTTGACCTTACATATCATTTTGAGATGTTCATAAAGGCATTAGATAGAGGAAAGCTATTGCTCAAATGATCTATTCACCCAAAGGTGATAGTATCATGAGAGATGATGGTTGTACTCTGATCACTTTTTATGATGAATGTCTAATTGAATATATTATATATTCAACCGAAAGGTGTTTCAAAATATGTGTGATCGGATTTTCAGGAAAGATACTATTTAAGGGCTTTTATTATCACTGTTATCCTATGTTTGTGCTGATTTAATCAAAGTTACCATAGAGTCACCTTTTCAGTTAATAAAATCAGCGTCACCATTGAAACCCTAACCCGTTTCAATACAAAGAAAAGAATTGAGGTTGATATGGCCATACAGATACATAGGCCATCTCCACCTATATCCCTGAGCTCGAAAGCTCATAAAGCAGCCTATGAAGCCCAGGATCGGTCTGACAAGTTAAGTATTATGACCATTAAGAGATCTATACCTAACTACTTAGTGAACTTCTGGACACAGACATAGCGAATAAATTCTTCGAAATGTCTCTCATAGTCTTATATAGTGTTGAGGCAAATGCCTTGAATAAAGAATCATTCTCTATAAGGTATACAGGAGAAAAGGGGAGTAAGGAGAACATATCAAGAAACATTCATCTTCACAATAGACCGAAGTTATTGCACATTCTTTTTCGTGATGTCTTTATAGTTCATCAGACTCTGGGTACACTGCCTCTAGAGTTAAGTAATCTGGGGATGACATATTATTCACAGGATGAGGAATGGGACTTAAAAGCTTTGATTTTCCATTGAGTTACTGAGGAGGAGAAACTCAAGCTTGTTACTTCTACAATCCTTGATGCAACTAAATGGAAGGCAAAGATGAAGCACACTAAGATCGAAGGTAGAAAGACTGAATCTTCTCCACATGTTGATGTTGGTCAATCCAGTGTTGATAAAGGTCCTAGGGACATAAAGTAGCCAACAATTTAAGGCCTAGAAGGGAAGACTATGACCATCAAGTAACTCCTTAGCTTGTCAATTTATGAATCTGATTTGTGATAGTCACATTAAATGCTTAGTGACTATATAGTGGAGTATCTGATCAAGACGCTTTCACAATACAAGGGGGTTCATATCTGAGATAAAGCCAAATAAAGAAGGAGGAACTGATGGATCACACTAATGAGGAAGCGGAAGTAATATCTATGGGGATGTATCAACTGAATCTTGTAGTAAGGTTTATTTAGGTTTTTTACAAGACACATTTTGTATATGATCTTAGGATCAATTTTGGATGAAAAAGGTTAACGTTTTGTATCTAATACTTCTATTTTACAATTGTATTTTATGCAAAACATAATGGAACAACTTTCTTATTGTATGGTTTCTATAGAATGTGTCTCACCCTGAATTAGATATATGCTTCTTCGTGTCTTGCTAAACAAGTCATAAAATGAAGGACCCTGATGAATGAAAAGTCATACATAGTGTGACATAAAAGTTTAAGCAACATTTGCAGAGCTAGGGTTGAGAGATTGATTAAGGAAAACATTCTTTCAATTCTAGATTATGATGATCTAGAAACACGCATTGACTATTACAGGGGTAAGTTAACTAATAAGGATATTGGGGTCAACTCATGCTTCTAACTTGTTGAGTATGATACATAAGGATATCAGAAGACCTTATATAGTTGCATTGTGCAATTCTAAATTTATTTTGACATTTATTAATGATTATTACTATTACAGTTATGAGTTCTCGCTTAAAGTTTGAAGGTTGAGAACCAATTGGGAAAATTCACCAAGATAGTCAGATTTGACCATGGAGGAGAAAATCATGGTAAACATGGTGTTTCAGGACTTAAAAAGGTTCGTTTGCCAAATATATAGAATCGGTTGAGACAGTGACTTGATTCACTATACCAAGTAGTCTTGAGCAAAATGGTGTGTTGCCGAAAGACATAGCCGCACCCTAAAGGACTTAAAGAAGTCAATGCAGAACAAGACTAATCTACCTAATTATCTAAAATTGTGAAAACTCAGTCTTACACACATTCGTGTATGGGGCTACCCTACTAAGGTGGTATAGTCCTTATAAAGAAAATTGCGTACTCATTATGGTCATTGCCATTTAGTAAGATGTCTTGACCACCTTAAAGACTACAGATCTTACTGTAGAGAAGGAGGGAATAGAATAGTAAACTCATAAACAGTTAGGTTTTTGGAATACAATGCCTATGAAGATCGTGGGCCCTTCGACCTTTCGGATGATAATAGGGTAGGTACTATAGTTATTATGTATCTGTCACTTATACGGTTAAATTCGATGGATCTAGGTCTTAGTTCCCTACCTGTACAGGAATAGGAACACATATCTGTACACACAGAGGTTCTTTGGGTTACAAGATCTAATTCAATTATGAAGATCCACCAGAGTGAGATAACCTGTTATCTCATATGATATCATAGTCCATTAGGTGAACAGGACTATGATATTAGACATGTTACTAATCCAATTACTTTTACAGGAGCTATTTATATACCCGCAGCAGAAGTATGGTGAGTTGCAATGACTTATAAGATGCAAGCCATGAAGCCTAGTAAGGTCTGGGAGCTAGTTGATTTTACAGTGGAACTATAAACCCATTAGTTGTAAATAAAGTTAAGGACCTAAAGGATTACATGATAGAGTTTAGCGGTTTATGGACTAGCTCAGTTGCCTGATGGTTCACTTAGGGAGAAATGTTAACTTTGGTGTTATTTTTTATCTTGTATCCTTGTAGGATACATTTTGAGTGACTAAGGCAATTGTAGCTCATGATGATAAAGAGTTACATCAAATGGTTGTCAAAACTGCTTTCTTGAATAAAGACCTTTATAAAGTGGTCCATATGGTACATCCTGAAGGATTTCTAGATCCTAATGGAAATAACATGGATTGCATATTATGCAGATCAATTTGTGATTTACATCAAACCCCTCGAAAGTGAAACTTTATTACCTTTTCAACTTCATGGAAAATGAAGTTAAAAGATGCTTGCACTATAAGATCAGGGGGTGCAAAGTTATCTTCTTATTACAACATAAGGATGATATACTGCTCACATCAAATTACTTGACTATATTAAATAAGGTTAACCAACTTTTGTCAAGAACTTTGACATAAAGAACCTTGGCGTAGCATCTTCTATCCAAGGTATTCGGATTCACTAGGACAAATCTTAACACTCATCAAACCTCTCATAGAGTGCATACATTAAGTAAAGATAGAGGTTATGAGGAATGTTTCGTATTCTAGTATGGATGATAGCTTAATGTATGCTCAGTTATGTACTAGGAAGGACATTGCATTTACAGTTTGACTGTTTGGTAAGTATCTGGTTAGCCCAGATGTAGACCATTGAAATGCAGCCAAGCAAGTGTTAAGATATTAAAAGGAATCAAGGATTATGTGTTGACATATAGAAAAGTCAACGAACCAAGCCTCGTAGGGAATTTAGATTCAAATTTAGCTATATGTCTGGATGATTGAAAGTTCACATAAGGTTACAATTTAAAGGTTGCAGATGGTACAATGTCGTGGAAGAGTGTCAATTAGATACAAGTAACTTCCTCAACCACGCATGCATAGTGCATGTAATAGGGTTGCTTCACAGATAGTTAGCTAAAAAATTTGCTTTCTGATTTGTTTGTGGTTGATTCAGTGGCTAGACTTATTCAGTTGTATTGTGATAATCAAGCTTTTGTGTTGTTTAACAAAAACATTAAATATCATAGGGTCTTAGCATTTTGAGGTCAAATTCTTGATCATAAAGTAGTTGACACGAAAAGGTGACAAGAAGGAACTAAAAGTTGATTCTTTGACTAAAGGACTTTGCCCACTTGTGTTTGGAACACAAGTATACAATATGGGTGTTTTGTATTCCTTAGACACTATTAGTTAAAAGATCGTTATGTTTGCTCCACTTACATATGTACATTTTGGTGTGTTATGATGGTATGACGATTAATCAATTAATGATGATCATTGTTTATCCTCAGTAATACATATTATCATACATTATCATAATGCGTGTAGAAGTCTTAAGATTTGTGTTGGTCTTAAGCAGTTAAGGGCATCGGGCATTTATAAAGATTGACCTTAATCTTATGTCATTAAACACATACAATTTTATATGGATATATCCTTAAAGTTTCATAAGACATAGGGGGATATAAGTTTTTATTCCCATAAAAGTTCTCTAATGCAGTTTAGCATTCAGTTGGAGAGCATAAAAGTTTTCTTTAATGTTGTTTAGCATATGGTGAGAGGAAACAAGTTTTCTCTAATGTTGTTTAGCATTCGGTGAGAGAAAACAGGATTTCTCTGATGCAATTTAACAATGCAGTTTAGCATAAAGCTGGAGAAATCGAGACGTACAAACGAAGATGATACATATTAGATCATAAAGGTATCATTGTAGTTTGCCACACTCCATTTTCTCGTTCATGTTAGTGAGATATTAGGTATTCGTGATTGTATTAAATCTGTGTCACACATGAAACAAGTATATGATACTTTTCAGTATTGAAAGCCTTGTAGGACAGAATGTTGGACTTTCATTCCTTTGGATCAAATGTTTTGTTTTAAAACTTAGTCGACTAATACAGTAGCCTAGTTTAACTGAGTTTTTTAAATTGCTTTTAAACTTGAGTAAAACTGTGATTAATAATTGCCCAAGGGGGGAGATTGAAAGACAATTTTGCCTTTAGGGGCAATTTTGTAACTTTCTCTTTAAATGGACATTTATTAATTGTAATTTTGGTTTTCAAATAAATTATCAATTAAGTTACATAATTTTATCCAGACAAGAGTAATAACGTGACCCAATAAATGATTTAAATTAATGGATCGAAGTTGGGATAGAAAATAGACCCCTTTTAGTGTGGACCTGATTCATATTGGCCTTGTGATGGGGAGGCTCGATATGAAAGCTATATAAATAAGTTAAGATCTTCTATCATTGCTCATATCAATCACGAGCATAAGGAATCTTTGACCTATTAAGAGAGCTCGTGTTTTGAGAAAACTGTAGAAAGACATAACCTGCGTCTCAATGATGGATTCCCATGAAGATGGCAGTAGATTCAGGATCGTTTCGACGTCAGAAAGCTCGTTTGAAGTTTTAGAACCGAAATCAGGTATATTATGCATTTCTCCGTTTTCTACCCTTTCATGTTCAATCCGGTTTGTAACTAAGGACCTGTTATGTATTACAGATAAGACTTCGGGAAGCCAACAGAGAGTGGCTCCGTCATCAGAGCAAAGACTGCAGAGAGCAGAGAAGTTGCCATTCGAAGAGACTTCTCAAATCTCTTCGCTCTGTGCTTATGTTGTGTGATTGATTATTATATGAACTGAACAGGACGATAGAGAAGGTCGGGCTTCGGTGGATTTGGAATAATTAGGAATAATAGAGAAGTTTGGAGCTAAAATGTTGACATTGTTTCCCTCTTAAGTTTTTCGTTTCCCTCCAATAACCAAAATGGTCACCAAAGGACCTCCGAAAGGCAACCTCTTTGCGACAATTTAAAAATCATCGCATTTGGTGACAATAAATGTGAATTGTTTGGCAACGATTTTCAAAAATCATCACCAAAAGTAGACTCTTTGGTGATGACTTTTAAAAACTATAATTAAACATAGACCTTTTGGTGACAATTTTTGAAAATCGTCATTCAATATTCTTTTAGCAATAATTTTTTAAAATAGTCATCAAAAGATACACATTTGGTGACAATTTAAGTTAATATGGACTTTTCGTGACGATTTTAAAAAATCAACACTAAAAGTAAGCTTTGACAACAATTTTGAAAATCATCACCAAAAGATCCACGTTTGGTGATGATTTTTCTAAATCTTCATCACTAAATGTCCTTTTAGCAACGATTTTTAAAAATCGTCACCAAAAGATATACATTTGGTGACGATTTTTGAAAATCGTCACCAAATTAATGT
Source organism: Erythroxylum suave (assembly GCA_027563595.1). NCBI lineage: Eukaryota > Viridiplantae > Streptophyta > Magnoliopsida > Malpighiales > Erythroxylaceae > Erythroxylum > Erythroxylum suave. Next base: position 5,701 of record JAOSBN010054912.1, on the reverse strand, counting down.
GGACCTTTAGTGACAATTTTGAAAATTCATGATTAAAGGTGACCTTTGGTGACGATTTTGAAAATCGTCACCAAATGTGACCTTTTGGCGACAACAAGGATACATATTTGGCGATGATTTTCAAAATCGTCATCAAAGCTCACTTTTAGTGACAATTTTTAAAATGTGGCAAAATGTGTACCTTGTTATAGTGAGCGACATTGAAACACGAAGACATCCATCCCTATATATTTTAACAGAGAAGGAACAGTAGTGAACAATATAAGGAATCTTTCTATAAAAAAACAATACAAGGAATCAACTTTAGGTCAATGCGAAAATACAGAATAACAATACATACCAACACCCACACCAAATCTTCAGCAACGTCGCCTTATGTGGAGGCGACAATCGAACCATTGAGAGAGAGGTGAGAAGCACCGTAAGAAAGTAAGAAACGTGAGATACAATCAATGATGTAAAAACTGGACTAGATTAATCGGTTCAAACTAATTAAGCATGAACCAGATTGGCTTCTGATTCAACTTTTACTTTTGACCAAGGATTTAAAAACTTAATCTGAACGGCCGATTCAATAAAAAAAAGTATGAACCGGCTAGTTTTTTGGTTCGGTTACTTATAAACGTTATAACTAAAAACCAGTCAATTATTGCTTAACCAGTTGGTTTTCCCTAAACTTAAACTAAGAAAAACCTAAAACTTTATCTTCTTCACCTTCTTCTTCGATTTTTGATTTTTCAGATTTTATACCCAAACAAACTTCATCTTTTCACTGGTTTTGTTCATTATTAGAAAATTTTCCATATCCAATCAAACAAATCCTCTTCAATAACCCCTTAGTTTTTTACGTTTGTTCAACTTATTGAATAACAAATAGAGAAGAAGTGATGATTAGTCAATTAGGGATGTTTTTGTTTTCACTTTTCAAATTTTCATCAACCCAAGGATTAGGGTATTTCTATTTCCAAATCTTCTTTCTTATCCTTTTCATCTTTCTTCTTTCAATCTTCTTTCTATTATGTTATTAGGTTGTGATATATTATTTGTGAAACTATTTTAAGATAGTTTACAGGGTTGTGAATTTTTTATTGAAACTTTTTGGCGTAAAAACAATGAGTATGCTAGAGAATAATTGGGGACACGTTTGACTATCTTTTTGAATCCTTCAATTTCTGTCCTTTTTCATCCCCAAAGATTTTGCTTTGATGTTAGCTTCTGCAATCTTTGGTTAATGCATCCACAGAGTATTGCCTTTGCAGTTTGGGGTTTCTCTATCCTTAGGTTTAGTTAGTGTTTGCAGTTGGGGAATCACAGAGATATCATAGATTATCACTAACTACAAGGAGAAATCTGGCCATGGTCTTTCTCTTGCTTTCTCGGCCACATGGATTATTAGGTATGTTTTCTTTTCTTTAAAGATTGTAACTTTCTTGGTTTTTTGTTTCGTTGTTACATCGTTATTTTGTAGTGTCTCAGGTTCAGGATCGGCATCTCCCATTTTCATGTTTGATTTATATATTCATGTTATTCTTTTTTAACTTTGTTTACTTGCTTTGGTGTCTTTTATAGGGACCTTTTTAACAGTTTTGGTTATATGCTAGAACCAGCCACTATAAATGAGTGATTTTACATGTTTGTGTTGTGTTTTTTGTTCGTGGGACTTCTCAGCCAATTTTTCTGTATATGTTTGATGATTTTAACCATATTCTTGCACCAACATGAGCATACTTATTATGCGTGTTCCTTTTGGTATATGTGCACTTACACTAGTAACTTCGATTCCCTCTCAAGCAACTCGTAAGTAGATATCTAATTGCCTAAACCAGTAGTGGACGAAGATTCACCCTGCTATTACCCAACATATGATTAATTAATTATTAATTATTCTCGTGAGATTTATGTTGAGTTGGACGATGTATTCCTTAAGGATTCAGTTATTGAATTATTGTTGTGACTATTAATTAACTTTATATAGTCAACTTACTGCTTATTCTTATCTTATCTCACATTATAACAATTTGATAATTGTAAAATTAATACTTAATAAGCATAAACATGTAAATTGTAAAGTGTAATATCTCTATGTATATAGTGATTATACAAGTGATGTTTTCTTCCAAATGCTTCTAATTATTATTTTGATTTCTTAAAGTAGCTCTATAAATTGTGTTAATTATAAAAATAACACCAGTTTTATAGTGGTTTAATACTAATTGATGAACATTTAAACTTTAAACATTTCCTTTGATGGGTACGATATCTTATCCAATCTTCAAAACATTGCTTTTGGCTGTTATCAATAAAAATTGACCTGTTAAATAATAAATTGGCTGATTTTCAAACTGTGAAGAATTATCTTATTAATATAACCTAAATACCCTGCCTTTTTTTTTGTTCCAAACAAATATTATGATTTTTGAATTTGAACAACAATTATGAAGGGAAGGAAGGAGAAAGAGTAGGAGACGTAGCCATGTTGGATGAGATCAACAGTGAGAAGGTTGTGAATTATGTCATTGAAGACGTCTTTTTCACTTGTAGTCTGCAACCGTAGAGTCGGTGACTCTAACCCTCACCATAAACCTTTTGATTGTAGATGTCTACTTTAGCAAAGAGTCAGGGATGGTGGTGATAGAGGAGGACGACAGTGGTGGTGGTTTCAGTAGAAAGATGAAGTAAAAGGATGAAAATAAAAAAAAATAAAAAAATCATCATAGAGATGGATGGTAACAGGTGTCTACAAGTGAACTGAATAGACCAATTTACAAGAGTAAGGTTGGGATGGATTGAGATAGAGAGACCCAAAATCCCAAATAATGATCATCTTCCAAATGTGAAAATGTATTGGCTTTATTTGTTTGGTCAGAAATGGACAGTTTGTTTTTATTTCAATGAACCTTTCATTTTTTTCATTTCTTAATGTTTTACGATGAAAATTTCCAAAACTTGCTTTTTTTAATTTTAAAAATTGATCCAGAAGGTTTAAAAGGTTCAATTAATATTACATTATTATAAAATCAATTAAATATTGAATAAAATTGAAGATTTTAAAATATGATTAAAAGAGCCTGTTTTTTATTCATCAAAATTCAATTAAAAATTGCTAATGAAAATTAATTAATTAATTTTAGTTTATAAAAATTGATTAATTTACAAAAATCAACTTATTAATTAATAAATTGATTTATTTTTAACAATAAGGGTTATTATTTATTAAAGTAAATTTAACTAAACCAAAAAGTTAACTAATTCAAAATTTTTACTTCATATTTATTATAAACCTATTTTACAGTGGTTTAATGTCAGTTAAATCTTTAAACTTAAACATTTCCTTTGGTTGGTTCGATGTCTACTCCGGCTTTTAAAACATTGGATACAATCTATACCTTGAAAAAATATCTGATGAATAATTAGACACTTTTCAAAAGAAAAGCAATAGATAGGGCTTTTGTTAATTATGCAAATGTAGACCTTCCAGGTCCTTATAACTAAAAATTACACTTTGTTGTACTTTTCAGGTAAAGACAAGTTGTTTGCATTTGGAAACACAAACTTATTTTAATTTTCAAAAAAAGTAGTTATCTACTAAACAATAAGTACCTAATTAGTTCTTTATTTATAATATGATTTTTATAAGGACAAAAGTAAGAATGGATGGATCTAAGGTATAAATTTACATAACTTTTAAAATAATGTAAAAGTACCTTTCTTATGTTAGAAAAAGTTTGAATTTCTCTTTCAACTTGGTTGTAGAAATAGAATTATTCAAAACTTGGCCAAATTTTCTCAATGAGATGAATTGTACATACTAATATTTTGAACTTTAAATTCTAGGTCTTTAATTATTAGGTAAATGATAACAATTTCCTTTCTTTTTTTATATTTCCTTCCTTATTTTCTTTGTTTTACTTTTTTAATGAGAAAAAATAAAAAATGGAAAATGGAATTTGTTTTCATCAAATTGTAAGAATTATTTTATTAAATTTACAAAATAATCACCATGTTTAAAATTGAATAATTGTCACCATAGAAACTACTTCTTTATGAAGTGTACTAGATTCATATTATATTTATAAGAATAAATAATTTTATATGAAAAATAAATTATGTAATTTTAATTATATTCATAAATGAAGAGTTTTGAAGCTTTTTTTTGTAAAATCAGAGTTGATTTGAAGCTTTTTTATAAAATGAATGAGTTAGATAAAGATTTTTGCAACGATAAATATCTAAAAACATGTTACACTTTGGACAAAAAACAAAGGAAAATTTTGTTTGAATGGTTGAAAAGTCAAGTTTCCCAATGGGCATGTTTCAAACTTGGCAAGGGGTGTAGACATAAGGAAGTACAAATTATTTGGGATGAAAAATCATAATTTTCATGTGTTTATGCAAAGAGTAATTACAATTCGGGAGTTACTACCAAATAAGGTTTAGGAAGCTATAACAGAATTAAGTTTGTTTTTCAAAAGCTTAATATCATTTGAAATAAAGTTGGTTGAAATGGAAAAACTAGAAAGGAAGATTTTAGTAATCTTGTGCAAATTAGAAAGGATTTTTCCTGCAACCTTTGATTGTATAGAGCATCTACCTGTGTATTTAGTACACAAGGCTAAACTTGTTGATCCAGTTCAATATCGATGGATGTATCCGTTTGGGAGGTAATTATAGTAAATATTTAAATTGGAGTTATAACATGTTTTAATCACAATATTTCAATAGCTATTTGTAATATAGGTATTTACATCACTTGAGGAAAAAATGTCAAAAACAAGGTTAAAGTTGAAGGCTCGATATGTAATGTTTATTTAGTAGAGGAAGCAAGTACATTTTATTCACATTATTTTAAGTTACATGAGCACACAAGAAAAAGAAAAGTTCCTCGTAATGACGACGGGGGAGGAATGGGTGATATTGATGGTAACTTATCCATTGTCACATATCATAGACGAATATATAGACGGACAATAAGAAGAATGTTAACTGAGGAAGAAACAAAGGCTACTCATGGTTACATTTTATTGAACTATCAAAAGGTTCAACCTTTCGTGTAATAAGTTGAACTTGATTTTCAAATTGATTTTTTTGGTTTTCAAAGTTAGTGTTATTCACAACTAAAATACATAATAATGCCTTTAGATTATACGAGCTATGGTTATGGAGCTAATGCTCGAAAAAAACACAGGATGATATTAATAAAGAACTTGAAATACACTTTCCTTGATAGTTTAAGAAATATATAAGTTTTCACTTAAAATTATTGAAATGATTGAATTATCATATCAAAGTGTTCAAATAACAGTATATTATTTAATATGAACTTTTATAGGCCTAAAAAAATCCAATAGAGAGCAAGTTTATATATGATCTTGCGAAAGGACCTTTGCGAATTGTTAAATCGTATCCGGTATATTTCGTTAATAGATACAAATTTCATACAAAATATCATGGTTATAGCATGACAAAAATAAATAGTAGGGTTTACATATAGGTAGAATTGATTGATTACTATGGTAAAATTATTGAGATACTTGAAATTGAGTACCCTGCATTGCCTGTTGGACCCCGAATTTTTGATGAAAAATAGAAATATTAAAATGAATTTAAATGAGAAAGAAATTGGAGAGAAAATTATGAATTTAAGGAAATTTGATGAAATTAAGAAATAATTTATGAGAAAAGAATTGTTTAATTTTGAGGA
>JAOSBN010054901.1:0-14275 GCA_027563595.1 Erythroxylum suave | reverse complement strand
AACGGCCCACGGGCTATTTCGCCTGCATGGGCCGGGCCGTGGGCCGAAATGGCCCGCGCACACTATTTCAATGGGTCGAGCCGGGCCATCGTCGGCCCAGGCCCGGCCCATTGACATCCTTACACGTAGATTTGAAGACCCCACGACCTTCTCCACCCGAAGTTGCCGCATCGCAGCACCGCTACACCGCACTGAAGCCACTGGAGATGCATCTTAAGCCACCGGCGATGGGTCGAGACTCTGACCTGTGACAAAAACGAAAGACCCACCAAGACCCAAAGTTGGTTTTTTTTAATTTTTTTTCTGATTTCGAAAATTTCATGCTTAATTAAAATATTTGTTGTGTTGGATACTTGGAATAGTTGGATTGTGAATTTGTGATAGATTTGGTTGGATGATGCACGGTGTTGGAGACTTGGATGGTGTTTTTTGTGTTGTTGCGTGATCTGGGAACTGGGACTTTGGAATTTGGATAGTGGATGTGGATACTGAATTGGTTGGGTTCGGTTGTGTTTGTGTATGAAATTATTTGGTTGGAGTTGGAATGTGATCTGAAATTTTGACTATTGAATTGAATTGGTTGTGTTTTGTGTATCTGAAATCTGAAATAAATGTCATTTGTGTTGTTTGGTTCATGGATGTTCGGTTTGGAATTTGGTTTGGTCAAGATGAAGTTGTAAATTATAAATTAAGGACATAAATTTATAACATAATGAAACATGTTTACCTTGAAAGTTGACCAGAAAAAATTGCAATTTAAGGTACAAAATTAGAATATAATGAAAAACCCTTTTTAAATCAACAAATATAGAAATTGAATTTGCATTGGTTCGGTACTTCGGTTGGCAATACAAAAGGGCTATTGTTAAGAGTCAAGATCGTTAGAATCAAATTGAAAATTTTGTAACTCTTAATTTGAAAATTATGGTACATAAATAACATATATATAGTTTTTGTATTCTCACATGATTTTTATCAAATTAAATATTGGTTTTATAATAAAGTGAAACTGTTGTTGTCTGTTGCTTTCCCTGATATATTCCTCTCTTCAAATTATGCTGACGACTATATTGTTTATCTAAATCTCCAATTCAAGCTAATTATCTACGAAAAATATAACAGAAAATGTTTACAATGGAGACCAAGTCTCAAAATAACATTTCAAATGGTATAACATCCATTATTCTAAACAATCATCAAATCTAGGAGGTAAGAATGTAACATAGGGAGAAGGAAGGTGTAATGGTGGAATTTTGTAATTTGGAAGTGGAAGGCCCAGAGGAGGATCACATAGACTTGTTACAGGAGATGAAGGGAGTATTAGAAGAATTGTAGATGTTTTCCAGGCCGCTACCAATCTTCCCCCATTTTGAGATCACATCCATTCCATTGTACTTAAAGAAGGTTCAGACCTGTTTAATGTGCGCCCATATCATTATCCTCACATTCAGAAAAATGAGATTGAGAGACTAATAGCAGAAATGGTTGAAGTGGGTATCACTAGGCTAAGTGTGAGTCCATTCTCTAGTCCCGTACTGTTGGTGAAAATGAAAGATGGAAGTTGGCGGTTTTATGTGGACTACTGAGCCCTCAACAAGGTTACAGTGCCAAATCATTTTCCAATCCCAAATGTTTACGAGTTACATGGAGTGAGAATATTTACGAAGATGGACTTGAAGTTGGGGTATCACCAAATTCGCCTAGAGCCGCAAGATGTTCATAAAACGACATTCTGAACTCACGAGGGACATTATGAGTTCCTTGTGATGTCGTTCGGGCTCACAAACACACTAGCCACCTTCTAAGCTTTGATGAATTCCATTGTTAAAGGGCTATTGAGGAGGTATGTATTGGTTTTTTTTAATGATATCCTAATTTATAGCTGTAATTTGTTAGAGCATTTGAGCCATGTTCATGAGGTCTTAAGCATTTTGCGACGAAACTAACTGTGAGTGAACAAAAAGAAGTACAGTTTTGCTAAAGACCAACTGGAGTATTTGGGTCACATCACATCAGTTGAAGGGGTTAAGGCAGATTTAGAGAAGTTGATGATGATGAGAGAGTGGAGGGTGCCGAGTAATCTAAAGGAGTTGAGGGGATTTCTAGGGCTAACTAGTTATTATCGGCGGTTTGTCCATGACTATGGCAAAATCGCTGCTCCTTTAACAAAGCTCTTGAAAAAGGACTCCTTTGTATGGACTGAGAAGCTTCGATTGACACGGTCAAATTAAAGGAAGCTATGCAGAGGGTTCCCATATTGTTGCTTTCAAAATTCAACAAAGATTTTATCCTGAAAATGGATGCGTCTGGTGGTGGGTTAGGTGCGGTACTAATGCAAAATGGTAGACTCATCGTATTCATCAGTCATGCTCTAGATGGCAAGGCTTGGAAAAAGTCAATATATGAAAGGGAGTTCATGGAAATTGTATTTGCCATTCAAAAATAGCGACATTACCTTCTAGGAAGGCATTTTGTGGTGAGGACAAATCAAAGGAGCCTAAATTTGTTATTTGAATAACGACTAGTGGCTCTGGATTGTGAACACTGGATGATCAAATTGATGGGAATTGATTTTGACATTCAATACAAGTCGGGCAGAGAAAATGTGGTAGCTGATGCGTTGTCACGAATTCCCTCTTTTGTGGAACTTCAGCATATTACCACGGCTTCTATTGTGGATTGGAAGGAGGTTGCGGAGACCCAAGTAATGACGCAAAATTGGCTACAATTATGCAAGAGTTGAGTATGGATCCGGAGGCCAAATGGAATTGGACAGTGCGCAATGACCTGGTTTATTATCAGGGAAGGGTGGTGACTCCTAAAGAGTCTGCCTTGATACAAAGACTACTGACTGAATTTCGTTGTATCCCAATTGGGGGTCATGAAGGTTTTCTCAAAATATATAAACTGATCACCGGAGAGTTGTTTTAGGAAGGCATGAAAAACGATGTGAAAAACTTTGTGCCTAGCTGTCCCATTTGCCAACAAATGAAGTATGATACTCTTTCTCCAACTGGCTTGTTAAAACGTCTGCCCATTCCTCATGCAATTTGGGAAGACATTAGTATGGATTTTATTGAGGGTCTGCTAAAATCTTGCGATTACGATAATGTGTTGGTGGTTGTGGATCGCTTGAGTAAATAATATCACTTCATTGCTCTCAAACATCCCTTCACAGCTAAGAAGGTGGCTGAGGAGTTCGTTGCTAGGGTGGCACGCGTACATGGCTTTCCGTGATCCACAGTGTTTGACTGCAACAAAATATTTATTAATCATTTTTGGACTGAGCTCTTTAGATTGTAGCGCACTCAATTGAACCGTAACACCACCTATCATCCTCAAAATGATGGGCAAAGCGAGGTCGTTGATAGGAGCCTAGAAACTTCTCTTCGCTACTTTGTGCAATCCAAACTGTAGGAGTGTGCGTCATGGTTGTCTTGGGTTGAGTATTGGTTTAATACTTCATATCACTCTACAGCACATACCACCCCTTTTAAGATTGTCTATAGGAGGGACCTTCCTCCTCTTTTTAGACATGAAACATCTTAGTCCACTGCCAACTTTGATTTGGAGGAGTCTTTGGAGCAGAGGGATGCCGTTTTGACCAAGATGAAGGATTTGTTGTGTTTTGCCCAGAATTATATGAAGCAAAAAGTTGACGCACATCGCCAGGAGGTGGAATTTTAGGTTGGCGACTTGGTGTTTTTGAAACTGTAGCCCTATCGGATGTGTTGGTTAGCTTGGAAGGTTAATGAGAAATTGTCCCCACGATTCTTCGACCTGTTCAAAGTGTTACAACGTATCGGTCCGGTTGCCTATAAGTTGGAGTTACCTCCGACAGCTACTATCCACCCCGTCTTCCATGTGTCACAACTGAAATGCGTTGTAGGCAATTTGGAGACAGTGCAACCATTGCCTCCTTTGACTGAAGACCTAGAGTGGCTAGTAGAACCAACTGCTATTAAGGAGGCATGCCAGGGACCTCAGAGAGTGGAGGTGCTGGTTTCTTAGAAGAATTTGCGCAACTTTGATGCTACTTGGGAGTTGGCTAGTGAGATTTGGCTGTAGTTCTCGGCCTTCTACTTTGAGGACAAGGTGAATTTCAGAGGGGGGAGTGTTGATAAACTCCCATTGGTTTATAGGAGGAGGAAGGAAAAACTAGAAGAGGGAAAGCTTGGAGGCCCAAAAACTGAGGATGCAAGCCCAAGGCTGTGAAGGATCGGTCATATTGGCTCTTTTATGAGCAGGTGTTTGTGTGACTATATTGAGAGTGTTACTTTTGTCATGATAAGTTATTATTGCGTCTGTTATATGTGTGAGTGCTACTGCCTTGTCATCATTGTGAGGTAGTGGGATGAGGATTCCGTTACTATGAGTCATATATATACTCTATGGAAGGAAAGAGAGAGAGGTTAGATATTAAGAGGGAAAGCTTGGAGGCCCAAGAACTGAGGATGCAAGCCCAAGGCTGTGAAGGATCGGTCATATTGGCTCTTTTATGAGCCGGTGTTTGTGTGAGTATACTGAGAGTGTTACTTTTGTCATGATAAGTTATTATTGCGTCTGTTATGTATATGAGTGCTATTTCCTTGTCATCATTGTGAGGTAGTGGGATGAGGATTCCGTTACTATGAGTCATATATATACTCTATGGGAGGAAAGAGAGAGAGGTCAGATATTTTTTCTCATTTTGGTTCTCTATAGAGATTGGTGAAGGTTCACAGGGGCAGCGTTGTTACATTTTCATTATTAAAGAAATTCTAGATATTCCTCTTCTCTTCTCCATTATGACAATTTTGCTTAATACTTTATGTCATTGAAAGTCTTTCCCTTAAATAGGAATAAACGTGCTTAATTTACATTCCTAAATATTAGCTAGAAAATTATATACTGCTTAAATAGTCAGCTTGACTAGCTAACTCTAATCCTAATTAGGGAAAATTATTTACATAATAATTACAAAAATATGTAACAACTATATGACCATATTAACATCCCCCCTCAAATTGTTGCTGCACGATCAAAAAGCATCAATTTGCCAATAAGAAATTGATGTCGTTGTCGAGTCATAGATTTGGTAAAGATTTTTTTTTGAAAAGAAAATTTAATTAATAGGTAAAAAGAGGATGTCCAGAATGTCTAGGGATTAACCCATTCACACAAAAGATCAAAGAACAAAGCATCAAACGACTATAGGAAACAGTTAGTAGTGGTAAGCTTGCAAGTCGAGGTTGTTAACTGAGGAGGGCGTGTGTCGACATTAAAGTGAGCTCTTGAATACCTCTAGTGATCTCAGCCGTAAGTTGTTCCCGGGTATGGCAGATGGCCTGAAATCTGTGCACATTGCGCTTTTGCCAGATGGTTCGAATTGTCAATCCCAAGCCAATGGTGTAGGTTTCCCGCGTAGGAGTTGGAAGAGAAGCAGTTGACGTCAGGTAGTGAAGGGCACCATCAAGAGACATGTCGGACAACTTCCAGCCACAAAAGGACAGTACCTGTGTCCAAACTTGTTGAGCCATGGGGCACAAAAAGAAGAGGTGATTCCGCGATTCCAGATGCAATGAGCAGAGAGGGCAGGTTGGGGGCATGTCTACAAATGAAATTCGATTAGTTGTCCTAAGTCGGTTCCTCACAGTTAACCAGAAGAGGAAGGACACTTTGGGAGGGAGACGTGGATGCCAAACAATATGACTCCAATTCATACGGGGTAGCGGCACTTGCAAAGAAGCCGTGATGCATTTGGTTGTCAACTGATGGAGAGGTCTGTTCCTCCATGAGTAAATGTCAGGACAGTTTGAAAGGGGGTAGGAGGGTGTCAAGGAATGGAGGTATTCAGGAAAGTCCCAATTGTTACCCCTTATAAAGAAGTTCAGCCTCGTATTGAGGGGGACGGAGAGGAGATTGGGATTTGAGGTTTGGTTACGGTGGATGGATCCATCCCTTATCCAATTATCAAACCAAAAAGAAATCAATGCCCTATTTCCAATCTTGCAGGAGATGTCGGGTTGGAAGGAGTCCTTAAGGAGAATTAGTTGGTTCAGGAAATGGGAGTGAGAGGGGCATACTTTAAGTTCCCATATACTTCTACCTTTGAGGAAATAAGAATGAATCTAACGGAGCCAAATGGATTGCTTGTCTTGGAGGTTCCACCACAATCGCTTAAGAATAAGGGAGTGGTTCGTAAGCTTGAGGGACGTGAGGCTTAAACCTCACTCCGATTTTGGAACACGTATGTCAGACCATTTAACTTTGGCAAAGCCTCTCGTTCCATCCACATGATTCCACAAGAAATCATGGAAAAGACGCTCAATCATTTTAATAACACCTTTGGAGAGAAAGACATGGGAGCTCCAATATATGTGGAGGGAGTTGAGAATTGACTTGATAAGTTGGAGTTTTCCCGTATAGGAGAGAAATCTGTTAGCCCAAAAATTCAAACGTTTCTGTATTTTTTCGATAAGGGAAAGGCATTCCGAGAAACGTAATCTTTTAGTGGAGATGGGTAATCCCAAATATAGCATCGGGGGGGCCTGCATCCTCATTCCAATTGCCTGAGCTATAACCCCTTCTAGGTGGAGAGCACTGCGAGAGAGAAGAAACATACTCTTTTGGAAGTTAATCTCTAACCCCTAGAAAGTGGAGAATTGCCTTAGTGCATGCATGAGTGTATTGATAGAATCAAGCTTTACTCCACAAAAGAGGAGAAGATCATCCGCAAATGAGAGATGAGTCAATTGCACCTTTTTAGTCCGAGAGTGATAGCTGAATTTGGAGTTGGCCAGGACTTCCTTTTTAATAAGAGTGCTTAATGCTTCCATACAAAGAATAAACAGGTAAGGTGACAGAGGGTCACCCCGTCGTAATCCTCTAGCTGCTTGGAAGTAATCCAAGGGGCAGCCATTAATAAGCACCGAGAAACTAGCCGTGGAGATGCATTCCTTTAGCCAAGTGATAAAAAGAGGCGGGAAGCCATGTGCTTCTAGCAATGCCCAAAGGAAGTTCTAGCTAATGTTATCAAAAGCTTTCCGATAATCAACTTTTATAACACAATTAGGTGAGGAGTGTTGTCGAGTGTATCCCTTCAAAAGCTCCTGAACAATGAGTACGTTATCACCAATTTGTCACTTGCTAATAAAAGCACCTTGGGTATCAGTAATGAGAGAGTGAAGAACGTTCTTGAGTTGCTTTGCTAGAATCTTCGATATAATTTTATAGAGGACATTTGAGCAAGCAATCGACTAATAGTCACTGAAATCCATAGGGCTAGAGCCTTTAGGAATTAGGCAAAGAAACGATTTGTTTATCTTTTTGAGTAGCCTGCCATTAGAGAAAAATTCGTAAATTGCATCCTTGATAAATGGTCCAGTGATCGACCATGATTTCTGGTAGAAACATGCATTTAGACCATCTGGGCCAGGTGTTTTGCTGCCTCCCATAGATTTGGTAAAGATATCAGCAATTTGAAAAGCGGTAGAAACATGAGGCAATGAAATGACACCATTTCCTACAGCTTCCTGAATAGAATGACAATCTACGTCAATATGTTTAGTACGCTCATGGAAAACTGGATTGGTAGCAATCTGAATAGCACTAGTGTTGTCCTTATAGAGAGGAGTAGAGCGAGATTGAGGAAAACCAATTTCAGTAAGGTGCCCACGAAGTCGCATAATCTTAGAACAAGCAGCAGACATAGCCCAATATTCAGATTCAGTGGATGATTTCGAAACGCGGTCTTGTTTCTTACTCTTCCAAGATATCAATGATCTCCCATAAACATACACCACCCTGTGACATAACGACGAGTATCTGGACATCCAGCCCAATCAGCATCACTAAAAGCCACAAGCTGAATAGGAGAACCAGTAGGAAAGAATAAGCCATGATTGGGAAAGCCTAAAAGATATTTAATGATGCGATGAACTGCCACCAAATGTAGATGATTAGGAGTATGCATGAATTGACTAACTTGTTGAACTGTAAAAGAGATATTAGGCCTGGTAATAGTAAGATAATTCAAGCTGCCAACTAATTGGCGAAATAAAGCTGGATCAGAGAGAAGGTCGCCTTCCTCACTACGATACTTGACATTCAATTCTAATGGAGTATCAATAGGAGATGAATATTGAAGTCCTGCCAAAGCAATTGAATCTTGAGTATGTTTGTACTGGTGTAAAAATATTCCAGAAGAATTAGAATGAACTTCCAATCCTAAGAAATATGTAAGAGTACCAAGTTCCTTCATATGAAAAGAATCCTGAAGATAGTGTTGAAGCTTGGTGATCAATGATGAGTCATTTCTAGTGATAACGATGCCATCAACATATACAAGTAAAAGAATAATACTAGTAGATGTCTTGCTGAAAAACATAAATGAGTCATACTTGCTTTGGACAAAATAGAACTGAAGTAAGGTAGACCGAAACTTGTCAAACCACGCTCGTGGTGCTTGTTTAAGGCCATACAAAGATCTTTTCAATTTACACACATAAGAAGGAGAACAAAACAAGTTTGGTGTAGGTGTCATATAAACGTCCTCTTTAAGATCGTCGTGGAGAAAAGCATTTTTGATGTTCATTTGATGGAGAGGCCATCTTTGAGAAGTAGCAATGGCCATAACAGTGTGCACCGTATTCATTTTTGCTAATGGAGCAAAATTCTCCTCATAATCTACCCCATACTCCTGCTTGTTACCAAGTGCAACCAGTCAGGCTTTATATCGATCGAGAGTTCCATCATAACGAAGTTTGATTGAGTACCCATTTACATCTAATGGGCTTAATATTAGAAGGCCAAGAAACAAGAGCCCAAGTGTGATTCTCGTGAAGAACCTGAAGTTCATCTTACATAACTTACTGCCAACACTTATGTTTTGAAGCTTGTGAGTAACATGAAGGAATAGAAATCCCAGATAAAGTAGCAGAAAAGCCATACCAGTTAAGAGGTCAAGATACTCTACTAGATCGTCGAAGGATAGGCTCTGAAGGAGCAGACTTAGAAGCAATCTCAGAGATAGGAGTTGGAGCAGGCACAGGCGGTGGTTTAATCTCAGGAAGAGGAAAAGTTGGTGAACGTCTTTCATATACAAACCCAGGCTTAAATCGAATAGGAGAAAGGAATAAATCATCAAACATAGGCAGAACAGAAGGGACAAAAGAAGACCCAACACCCAAAGGAAAGAAATATTGATTTTCAAAGAAAATAACATTTCGAGAAACACGAAATTATGAGAGCTGGTATCATAACAAACGAAGCCCTTTTGAGAAAGACTATAACCCATAAATGCACATTTGACAGATTGAGCAGAGAGTTTATGACATTCATGAGAGGACAAATGGACAAAGCAAACACAACCAAATGGATGTAAATCATGATATCTAGGATGTTGATTATGAAGACGAAAATATGGAGAGTCGAGATATAATACTTGAGATGGCAATCTATTAATTAAATAAATTGTAGTAGACAAGGCTTCAACCCAAAATTTAGATGGAACAGATGACTCGAGTAATAAAGTTCTAGTGACATCCTAGAGATGACAATTTTTACGCTCTACAACCCCATTTTGTTGTGGGGTATATAGACATGAGCGCTGTGAGACAATGCCTTTCTCCCGCAAAAAATCATGAAATTCATGAGACATAAATTCCCCACCAGAATCAGTCCGCAATATTTTAATACAGGTGGAAAATTGTCTTTCAACGTAAGCCAAAAAAATCTTAAAAATAGAGAAGACATCATATTTGGAACGAAGAAAATATACCCAAGTATATCACCTCTAATCATCAATGAATGTGACAAAATACTTGTAGTGGGCATGAGAAATAATAGGAGTGATGCCCCAAACATTGCTATGAATAACATCAAAACATTTGATAGCACGACTACCATTAGAAGGAAAAGGAAGAGTTTTACTTTTACCCAGTTTACATGTGGAACAATCAAAAGAAATATTAGAGAAATGATCTTTATTTCCCAATAAACCAGAATTTGATAAATGAGACAAGATAACAGAATTTGAATGACCTAAACGTTTATGCCAAACTTCACTCTTACAAACAATAGTAGCATAAGAAAAAGAAGAAATACTGGGAATATAAAAAAGTGGGAACAATCGTCCAACTTTAGGCCCCTTCACGATTACCGTCCCCGACACCTGATCCTGCACAAGACAACCATCACGAGAAAAGTGGAAATCATAGTTGTTATCCACCAATTGACCAACAGAAATAAGCCTAGTATTGAGCTTTAGAGATACAAAAATATTTTTGAGATATGATGTTAAATTCCCAACCTTATTAATAGGTAACTTATTGCCATTAGCAACCTGAATTTCCATGATACTTACAAACATTTTTAAGTATAGTAGATGAGTTGGTCATGTGATTTTAAGCAGCAAAATCAACTAGCCAAATTTAGAAGATGAAATATCATTACCTTGTAACCCTAAGGCAGAGAAGGCCGAAACAATCATTTGCTACACCATATCTTGAGTAAGAACCACAGATTTAGAAGCAATAGGAGTAGAAACTGCTGAAGCCGCAAGATGAGGAGAGTTATTAATGTTGGCTTTACAGTTTTCAACAGTAGCGGGAGTAGAAACTGCTGAAGCAGTAAGAAGAGGAGAGCCATCAATGTTGGCTTTACGGTTTTGAGGTCGTGTAAGGCAGTCCTTTATAATGTGTCCTTGTTGTTTACAATAATTGCAATACTTCTTGCTATAATGGGCAGCTATATGGACGTATTCTTTGTAGCTATAACACTGAATTTTGCTCATATCCCGACCCTTTCCTTTTCCTTAAGCCGCAAAGGCAACTATGACAGTATTCTCTGATTTGAAACTGCTTTGTGTAAGAAGATGCTACTCTTCACGAAGCAATTCACCAAATCAAATGTCTAAGGAAGGTCAAGGTTCTCGACTCATTAAATTGGAGCGAACAACCTCAAACTCATATCTTAATTTCATCAAAAAATGATCTCTCTTGCTTCGTTCATGAATTTCTTGAATTGTAGGAAGAGATTCTGTAATTACCTTAGCATAAACTGTGGACCCCGAACTTTTCTTAGAAAACTAGAACTGATAAATGAGAAATGTGAAGAGGTTCATATATTTTTTCTTTGGTGCTCTTAGTGGATAAGAAATTTCAAAATGGGGAGAATTGAGGTGAAAGTTAGAAGTAGAATGAAAACAAAAATGAAATTGAATTTGTGTAGTAAGTTGATGAAGAATATGTACATATGTGTACGTTCTGTTATTAGTGTTCATGATTAATCATTGATTAAAATTTCCTTATGAATGATATTGATTTGAAATGGAGATGAGAATGAGGAATAAATGAAGTAGAAAAGGTGATCTTGGTATGAGTTGTGTTAAAGGAAAGATTTGGAAACAAAAGTAGTGGTTGATCTAGAAAGTGTGCACTGAGTGTGCTTCGGTCTGTTAGCTATAACTTTTTCTTTAGTTATCCAAATGATACTATTCTTTGTTTGGATTAAATTAGAAACATATGGCTACATTTCTTATGAAGACATATAATTTAAATTCTGTCTATAAGAATCTCAAAATTTGTCATGAAGTTGAGAACTAGGCGTAGGACATTAGGGGATGAATGTAAAAATTCATGTTCTGTATTCGAGAAAAAATCTGAATTAATCTAGGATGATTTAGGCAAATATGCCTTCTAAATAGTTGAATATCTTTCTTTTATCTTTTCAACGATATATAGCATGAAATTTTTGGACGTCTGAGCTGAAAGTTATGTCCTTATAATGGAAGATGTATCCTTTGTTTTTTTCACTTCGTCTATGTTTTGCTTCTTCTATGATGTCGTCTATACTTCTTCTATGATGACGTCATCTTCATCTATGTTTTGCTTCTTCTATGATGACGTCATCTTTGTCTATACTTCTTCTATGATGACATCATCTTGTTCTATGTTTTGCTTCTTCTATGATGACGTCATCTTCGTCTATACTTCTTCTATAATGACGTCATCTTCATCCATACTTCTTCTATGATGATGTCATCTTCGTCTATGTTTTGCTTCTTCTATGATGACGTCATCTTCTTCTATATTTCTTCTGTGATGACGTCATTTCGTCTATGTTTGACTTTTATTGTCTATGTTTGACTTCTATCGTCTATCTAATTTTTGACCCTTTAGACGATAAAATCTGTCTTTAAGGTCTTCATAAAAGTTTTAGATCATGAAGTCCTCTTTCTAATCATATAAAGAACACCTCAATCGGATATCTTTAGGGAAAGTTATAGTAATTTTCCCAATGCATCTATCTTTTTTCCATTTTGCGTCTGCTTCTATGTTTGACTTTTATCGTCTATGTTTGACTTCTATCGTTTGTCCCATTTTTGACCCTACAGAAAATAAAATCTGTCTTTGAGATCTTCATGAAAGTTTTAGATCGTGAAGTCCTCTTTCTAACCATATAAAGAAAACCTTAATCAGATATCTGTAGGGAAAGTTATAGTAATTTTCCTAATGCTTCTGTCTTTTTTCCATTTTGTGTCTGCTTCTATATTTGACTTTTATCGTCTATGTTTGACTTCTATCGTCTATCCCATTTTCGACCCTGCAAATGATAAAATCTATCTATGAGGTCTTCATCAAAGTTTTAGATCTTGAAGTCCTCTTTTGAACCATATAAAGAACATCAATCAAATATTTCTAGAGAAAGTTATGGCTGTTTCCCTGAAACAGGTTCAATATGATTGAGGACAAAAACATGTTTAATTCTTTTGGCCATAATTTCTTCTCTAGACACTCAAATGACTTGATTCTTGAACCATTGGACTCGTAAGACAATAGAGAACATTTTTCTAGAATAAAGTGTTATGTCAGAATGTTCTAGGGTATTTTTGGCAAGACACTTAAGTATAAAAGACATAAGGCTTAAAGGGAACGGCAAATGGGACAATTCTCAATTATTAAGGGCATAATTGGAAGAAGAAGTGTTATCTTGCTTATAAATGAAAAAGAAAAACGTGAATGAGAAGATAAGCAGTAGCAAATTTCAAAATGAGAGAGAAAGAGAAAGGAGAGAAAACAAGCTAGGGTTTGATTTTCTTAGTCTTCAAGAAAGATTTTGAAGCTATTCAAGAAGAGAAAAAGAAAGAGGAAGAAAAGAGCTTCCTTTTTTAGCTAAGGATCCCTTCATTTGGTGAAGGATGAAGGTAAGACCATTTTGAGACTTTTGTATTTTTTTGAAAGGATTTTAGTCCATGGAGTTTGGAAAATGCTTGGGTTTAAGTATTTTAGAATCAATTGTCAGTGATTGTGCTTGAGAGATTTTCAATTAAAAACCCTAATGAGTGGGATCTTTGTTATTTTATATAGGAATCAAAGAGGCAAGAGAAACAAGAGAAGAATCATGTTTAAGCAAGGCTATAAGCGAGGAAATTAAGGTGGGTACATGTTTATAATTAAGAAATAAGCCACTAATTATTTTCTTTGATTCAAGAAAGTTCAATGCTTTAAATTGCATCATAAGTGTTGCATTTATATGCTCATGGTTGATTGTGAAATTGTTGTATATTTGCTACATGAATTGTGTGATGATTTATAAAAAGATTTTGAAAATGATTCTTTTTGAAAAGATATATATTCACGAAATCATATTTTCAACAAAGGATTTTCAAGATAAAGATAGTAAGCTATGAAAAGCAAGTTTTCAAGAAAATTGCCATTTTGGGTAAAATGTTTCAAGTTCATGAATTACATGTTATATGGGTTTGTGGTGGTCTGTTCTGTCAGTCAAGTGCACTTGTCTAAAGGCTTCTCCCGCCTACCGACTAGTGGCATGGAACTCCCTCACAGATTCCCAAAAGTTCACGGCTACACAAGACCATTTTATGGGATTGCGATAGTACGTTCTGTTCACGGCTACACAGGTCACGCTTGGGAAATGTGTAGTACGTTTCGTTACGGATCCAACAAACCATGATGATGTGCTTATGTGTTTACGTGTGTCGACAAGTTTGATGAATACTTGACTTATATGAGTTGTGAATTGGTTTGACAAGTTGAGAATTTGAAAAATAGGTGTTTTATGGATTTTCATGAGAAATTACTGGTTTTTGCTTATTACCGATTATAAGATTGTTAAGCACGAGCTTTAAGCTGAACCCCCTTCCTTCCTATCTTCAGGCAATGAATAAGATATTGAGTGCTCGAGTTAAGAGAATTGAGGCATCACTCCAAAATTTGCATCTTTTGTGTTTTAAGCTAGTTTTGTAACCACAAGGCTTTAGTTGCATTTTTGA
>JAOSBN010054891.1:0-14276 GCA_027563595.1 Erythroxylum suave | reverse complement strand
TGCCGGCTTTACATACGACTCCATCGACGAAGCGGTCTCGATCGCGCGGTGCCTGCTGCTGGATCGCGCCTTAGCTATGTCTACGTCCGGGCGAGGGCGTCAGCGGGCCTTGTCGACGTTTGGGGTCGATGTCATCGCCTCGCAGTGGGACGACTTCTTTCGCTCGAGATCCATCTTCCCTCGATAGACGCGGCGGCCGAAGACAATGCTGGCCGGTTGTTCGGTCGGGTGCCGCCGGACCTGGTTTTGCCTAGGAGGATAGGTTCGGCCCCGCTCATCGCAGACGACGTCTCACATCAAAAACAGCGTCGCCCCTGTCCAGATCACGCAGGACACCAAGAACGTCACCACCGTGAAGCCCATGACGCGCTGGACGCCGATGCCGGCCATGGCGACGACGGGCAGGGCGAAGAAGGGCTGCAGCATGTAGGCGACGTTCTCGCCCGCCGCGACCGCCATCGCCGCCTTGGCCGGCGAGGCGCCGAGCTCCACGGCGGCGGGGATGACGAACGGGCCCTGCACCGCCCAATGGCCGCCGCCCGACGGCACCAGAAAGGTGATGAACAGCGAGGCGACGTAGCTCCAGAACGGCAAGGTGTGCGCCGTGGCGACGACGACGAAGGCCTTCGAGATGACGCCGGCGAGGCCGGTGGCGTTGAGGATGCCCATGATGCCGCCGTAGATCGGATATTGCAGGATCATCGAGCCGACCTGGCGCGCCGCATTGTCGACCGCCCGCATGTAGGCGACGGGCGAGCCGTGCAGCGCGATGCCCAGCATCAGGAAGATCCAGATGATCGTGTTGACGTCGATCTTCACGCCCTTCGTCGTCCAGGCGAAGACGATGTAGCCGAAGCCGGCCAGCGCCAGCAGCCAGCTCCAGAGCGGCGAGCGCTCGGCGCGGCGGGCCGGCGCATTCGCATCGCCGCGCGCCGGCTTGGTGGCGGGCGGCTCTGCCGGGGGCGGCTCCCAGGCGACGACGTCCTCGTCGCGCGGGCGGACAGCCAGGAAAGCGATCGGCACGCAGATCACGACGAGGAGGGTCGCGACGAGATTGTAGGGCTGGAACACCATCTCGCCGAAGGGCGTCACCTTGCCCGTCACCTTCTCGATGATGTTGAGCTTGTTGCCCGGCGAGGCCTGGGTCAGCGCGATCGACGAGGAAAAGCCCGTCGCCCAGACGACCCAGCCCGAATAGGCGGCCGCGACGAGCCAGCCGAAATCGAGCTTCATGCGCGCCGCCATCTCGCGCGACAGCATGGCGGCGATCACGAGCCCGAAACCCCAGTTCAGGAACGAGGCGACGGCGCAGACGAGGAAGGTGATCACCACGGCCTGGCCCGGCGTCCTGGCGAGTGCGGCGATCGCCCGGATGACGCGCATGATCGGCGGGGCATTGGCGAGCGCATGCCCCGTGACGAGGATCATCACCATCTGGAACGCGAAGGCGATGATGTCGAAAATGCCGGCATACCAGGAGGTTATGATGACGTCAGGTGTGCCTTTCGGCGCCAGAGCAAAGGCGGCGAGCGCGGTGGCGAAGGTGAGCGCGATCGCGATGACGAACGGGTCCGGCATCCAACGCTCGAACAGCGCCACCGTGAAGGCGATGAAGCCGCCGCCCTTGCGCGGTTCGGTCTCGGTGACTGCCGTCATATGTCGCCCCGCTTCAGCTCGCGCCTACGAGATCAAGGGCGGCCGCCGTGATCAAGCGGTTTCGCCTCGTGCCTTCGTCTCAGGAGCCTTTATCGTCCTGCGTCGTTTCCATGGCGTGCAAAGCGGGAGAAGCCGATGCTCGAAAACGTTCCGGCAGCTGTCGGCCGTGCCCTCGGCGGCATGCGGCCTGGGCTGGAGAAGACGGTTTATGCCGGCATCGATGCGCCCGAATCGATCTCGCTGAGCAGCGACGCCTTCACCGATGGTGCGCCGATTCCAGCGCGCCACACGGACGATGGCGCCAGGGTCTCGCCACCGCTCCGCTTCCGGCAGATCCCGCCCGGAGCCGCGTCGCTTGTCTTGATCGTCGAGGATGCCGACAGCCCGACCCCGTCGCCCTTCTGCCACGCACTCGCCTGGAACATCCCGCCGCAGGATGGCGGAGGCTTTCAGGAATCGGCGCTCGATCCGGAAGCCATGCCGACGACGCGAGCCGGTGCGCTCGTCGGCAAGAACTCGTTCCTGTCGCTCGGTTGGCTGCCGCCCGACCCGCCGACCGGTCATGGGCCGCATCGCTATGTCTTTCAGGTCTATGCGCTCGACCACGCGCCCGATCTCGAGGAAGGCACCGGCCGCGGTGCGCTCGTTGCCGCGCTCAAGGGGCACGTTGTGGCCAAGGGCCAATTGATCGGGCTCTACGAGCGAAAATAGTAGTCTGGACGCGCGTCAGGTCCGCTCGCGAAAAATCTCGGCCATGGCGATGGCCGTGGCGACGCCAGCGTTCAGACTCTCCAGGCCCTGCCGTCCCCCCGGAATACGCACCAAAGCGTCGCAGTACTTCTTCGTCTTAGGGCGCAGCCCGTCACCTTCCGCGCCAACGACCAAGGCAAGTCTTTCGGGAAAGCGCGTCTGCGCCAAGGTCGTCTCCCCCCGCTCGTCGAGCCCGACGGTCCAAAAGCCGAAATCCTTGAGGGCTTCGAGGCTTTGCGAAAGGTTGGTGACGCGGAAGAACTTGACGAACTCGGCGCCGCCGACCGCGTAGCGCACCACCTCGGACGACACGTCGACCGAGCGGTCGCGCAGGAGCAGGATGGCGTCGACGCCGAAGAAGGCGGCGCTGCGCACCATCGCCGCGAGGTTCGGAGGATTCGATATCTGGTCGAGCGCGAGCACGGTCCGTGCCTCCTCGAGGAGCGCGAAATCCTTCTCCGAATAGATCCGTCGTGGCTCCGCGAGGACGAAGACACCCTGGTGGACCTCCTCGCGTGTGAAGGCACCGGCCTGCTGGAAGTCTGCCCGCGCCAAAACCTCCGGAACCAGGCCCACCTCGGATGCGAGCGCGATAAATTCGCCGCTCTGCCGGTCCTCCGCGGCGACCACGAGCCGGCGGATCGCACGCGGCCGTGTCAGGAACACTGCGCGTACCGAATGCCGGCCGAAGATTCGCTCGAGGCTCGGGTCGAGGCGCGTGGCAGGCGGCTTCGGAGTGGGCCGGCTGATATCAGGCCGTCCGGAACCACGGAACCGGCCGCGTGGCATTCTCTGCTCGCTCATGTATACGTGGACGTCCGTATCGGTGGCTCTCAGCATAAGGCGGCCCGACCGGCGCAGCCAGCGTTGTGCGGTGTCGTGACATCCGCTAGGTTCGCCGCATGCACCCGTAGCTCAGCTGGATAGAGCGCTGCCCTCCGAAGGCAGAGGCCAGGGGTTCGAATCCCTTCGGGTGCGCCAAGATTTCAATGACTTAGCATATCGACGAAAATGCTGGCCATGAAACCGACCATGAAACGCATCATTTCTGATCTTCGCCAGCTTCAGGATCGCAGCTTCCCGCGCCTTCGCCACCGCAGCAGAAGCCGGTGATCACAAATCGGGCCGCGGTTGCGCTTGCCGCGCGTGGCTCGGTCTCGTCAGAGTCGTCACGGCAGCCTAGGCGATTCACCAGCTTATGACGACTTTCGAGGAAGGTCGTCATAAACCGCGCCCCTGTCATCGGCTTCCCCCGGCCGGTGCCAGGGGCGCTCTTTAGGCCGCTTCCCGCTTTGGTTTCGCGCGCGATGGCGCACGAGCGCGAACCGCCGGCCGGCGCTTTCTGGCAAGACGTTCTTCCTCCGCCATCGCCACTGCAAGATCGTACCCCTGTTGCAGGTTCATCCACATCTGAGGCGTTGTCTTGAAATAACGGCCGAGCTTAATGGCCGTATCTGCTGTCACCGAGCGCGTGCCGTTGATGATGCTGGTTATCCTGTTGGCCGGTATGCCAAGCTCCTTGGCGAGCGCGGTCGCGCTCATCTTGAGAGGAACAAGGAACTCTTCTTTTAGCATCTCGCCGGGGTGAGTTTTGATGCGCACCATGGTTATACTCTCCTGATCAGTAGACAGCGTCTAGAGTTCATATGGATGCGAAGTTAGTGGTAATCCACGACCTCGACTTCTGCAGGTCCGGCTTCTGTCCACACGAAGCAGACACGCCATTGATCATTGACGCGGATGCTGTGCTGACCTTTTCGATCGCGATCGAGAGCCTTGAGATTGTTGCCAGGGTAAGCTGCCAAATCCTCCAATTTGACGGCCGTATGGACGGCATCGAGCTTGCGCGAGACGATCGTCGCAACCTTCTGCCATCCCGTTCTTTTCGCGATCCGTCCGGTCGTGAAATAGGTCTCGGCCTGACTGTCCGCGAAGCTCTGGATCATTATCCGCTACTCGTTACGTATTGCATAACAAGTTATCGCGCAAGGGGTTCCGTGGTCGCGAGCGGAACGTTTCATGGGCGCGCCCATGAAACCCATGAAATAGCATGAACGAAACGCGATCATACGAGATGAGAAACGCAGTTAAATCAGTTAGTTAGAAAAAGCGCGCTGCCCTCCGAAGGCAGAGGCCAGCAGTTCAAATCCCTTCGGGTGCGCCAAAGCCTGCCTATGAAACGGCTCAGCTTTGCAAGCCGCCCCTCGTCCGGTCTGATTGCGAAGAAGGTTTTCTGGCAGGGGTCGCGGCCCCACCGAAGCCCGGATGGTGAGACTATTTCGAGCTATGGAGGCCACGTCCAGTGTCGGCGCCGACCCCTTACGGCCTCGGATCGCCGACTGGTTGTCGCATCGGCAAATGCAAGCGTTTCGGGAAACGTGTAGCCGCCCCGTGCCAGTGCCGGCGTGAGCGCATCGGTGCTCGGCACCATCCGCATCCGTGCAAGTCCGCCGTGACCCTTCGTTGCGCGCAGGTAGGTAGGGCCCGCGCCCATACCAGCGAGCGAGTCTCGGAAGAGATAGGAGTTGGTCGACGCCGCTGGTGTTGGGGCTCCGCCTGGCGCGGGCGACCTTGCCGCAGCCGGCACGAATTCGGCAAGGTCGCGTAGCGCCCAGCCGATGAAACAGCCGATCGCGGCGAAAACGGCGAGCACCACGCCGACTTCGAGCCGATAGCCGTAACGGGCCGGCACGACCTTGGCGATCACCAAGAGGGCGCCGACCAGCGCGGCACCGATAGCGATGTCGAGCGGGCGATCGTTCCATCGGCTCGTGGCGAGGAGGTAGCAGCCGACCGCGCCGACAACGGCAAGGATCACGCCGAGCTCGAGCCGAGAGCCATACCGAGCCGGCACGAAACTGGCGATCATCAGGAGGAGGCCGGTCGCCACGGCGCCGATGGCGATGTGGGCTAAGCGATTGTTCAATCGGGTCGTTGCGAGCGAGTAAGTGTGCCAACCGACGCCAAGCCCGAGCGAAATCGCGCCAAAGAGCCAAAACCAGAGCAGTTGAAGAAGATGAGGCAACGCCAAAGCCCTTTGCGCGAAATTCCACGAAGCCATCGGCTGCACCCGTTATAAGCAGGTGGTTCAGCCACTCTCTTCTTCGGCCCTCGGCGAAGCAGAGGCAAGACTTTCCATCGTGGTCTGTGCAAATGCGAATCGTTCAATTTTGCATGGACAGGATCGGCGGAGGGGCCGGCCGACGATGACCAAGGCGTAAGGCAGGCCTTCGTAGACGAATGTCTGGCAGGCTCGGCTGTGCCGGTGGGTGCCCTCAGTATACGAACCGCCCGAGCTGGTAGTCGGCGCGGCCGGGCCAGCAGGGCATGTCGAGAGCTGTCGGAAAGATCTCATTTGATGGGATCAGCTCTTTGCCTTCTGCGCGAACGAAGCTGATCTCGAGGCATGCCGGGACGGGAACGCCGCCGAAGATTGCGAAGGCCGTATTGTTGTTAGCGTGAACGTGCACGACTCGATGCGAGACGGCAAGATTGTCGCAGGCTGCCACAAGGCGCTCATAGAATGGCACCTGGTCGACATGCTGAAAGCCGTGGAATTCACAGACAATCTGTCGGAAGCAGCGAAATATCGCGGGTTCCATCGTCGAGAAGACGTTCCACTCGGCACCCTCGATATCCATCTTCAAGATGAGGTCGGCGGCTTCGTGTCCGTTGGCGCGTATCACGTCGGGTAGCGCCCGCAGCTGACCGTGTTCCTCGCCCGAGCCGCATATGCCGAGGCGCGACCAGTGAAAGCGTGGATTAGCCTCGGGTAAAGCATCGATCGTATGATCGTATTGGAAGACGTCGATCCCGCGGGCGGCGATCTGAATATCCCAGGAGACATCGTCCTTGATGCCGAGGGAGTAAGCGGCCGCAATGCCTTGGAAGTCATCCAGCATGATATAGCCGCCATCATGATCGCGGCCGATCCGAACCTTCTGGCCTCCGACGACATCGTGCGGCCGCAACCTGCGCAAGATGCGCAAGATGCGCTCCTGATGCTCTGTGGTATCGGTATATGTGAAACCGTCTATCATTTGACCTCAGATGCCGATCGTCAGTCGTCTATCATGTCGCGCACCCCGCGGGAAAGCGTGACAGATGAAAGCGCAATAGGTTCTCTATTGGGCGCCTGATTCGGAGCCGGGTTTGCTGCCGCGACCAAAGCACGGGCCAAACGGCGACAGATCATCGCGTTAGCCATGTCTTCGAAACGTTGCAGGACGCAGGTCAAGGTCGTTGACCGGATAGGTCTAGATATACATACCCGATCACTGTCGCGCATCGGGTTCGGAATTTGATATGATCCTGATCACCGGAGCGGCGGGGTTCATCGGCTCAAACCTCGCTGCTGCCCTGAACGAGGCGGGCAGAGATGATCTCGTTCTCTGCGACTGGCTGGAACAGGATGGACGCTGGGAGAACCTGGCCAAGCGATCTTTCGCGGACTTCCTGCTACCCGACGATCTCCCGGCGTTACTGGCATCGCCGCAGAGTGCCGGGATCGACATCGTCCTGCATATGGGCGCGATCAGCGATACGATGGCACGGGATGGCGACTTGGTCATCAAACGCAACTACCAGTTCACGAAGATGCTGTGGACGTGGTGCGTAGAAAACGGTGCCACGTTCATCTACGCCTCATCGGCTGCTACTTACGGGGACGGCGCACAAGGTTTCGACGATCGGCTCGACCTCGCCGGGCTGAAGCAGCTGCGCCCGCTCAATCTTTACGGCTGGAGCAAGCACGTTTTCGACCTTTTTGCGATGGGAACGCCGTCAACTGCACCGCCGCATTGGTACGGGCTCAAGTTCTTCAACGTGTTTGGGCCGAACGAATACCACAAGGCGGGCATGCGCAGCGTCATATGCAAGCTCGCGCCGGACATTCTTGCTGGACATCCTGCCCAACTCTTCAAGTCGCACAAAGCTGGCTACGCCGACGGCGGTCAGACACGCGACTTCATACATGTCGACGATGTCTGCGCCGCAGTTGGTTACTTTGCAGCCGCCAACGCGCCTTCGGGTCTCTACAATGTCGGGACGGGCGTTGCGCGCTCGTTCGCCGATCTGGTGTCGAGCGCCTATCGCGCGGCCGGGCACGAGCCTGCCATCGATTACGTGCCGATGCCGGAGGCGTTGCGCGAGCGCTATCAATATTTCACGGAGGCCGCGATGCAAAAGCTTCGGGCATCGGGGTACAATCGCTCGCTGCTGAGCTTGGAAGACGGTGTCACGAGCTACGTCAGAAACCACCTGGCAAGGGATGATCGCTATCGCTGAGGTCGGGCATCACTGCTCGCGGGCGCCGCGCCGGGGCGCGGCTTTCCTCGATCGAGACGGCGTCCTCAACGAGGACGTTGGCTATCTCGGCCATGTCGACCGGCTTGTCTGGATCGACGGCGCTAAAACGGCGGTGCGACGCATGCGGGAGGCGGGTTACCTCGTGTTTGTCGTCACAAATCAATCTGGCGTCGCGCGCGGCTTCTACGATGAGGCCGCCGTAGCGGCCTTGCACACGGAAATGCAAACGCAACTTCGGGCGGAGGGCGCCGAGATCGATGCGTTCCATTACTGTCCGCACCATCCCGATGCCGTCGTTCCGGCGTATCGGATCCATTGCCGCTGCCGGAAGCCGGCTCCCGGCCTGCTCATCGATTTGATCGAGACTTTCGAGGTCGATCCATCGAACAGTTTTTTAATCGGCGATTCGCCGTCTGATCTGGAGGCCGCGACCGCGGCGGGCGTGCCGGGGTTTCTGTTTTCCGGTGGCTCGCTCGTGAAATTTTTCGAAGGTCTCTCCTTGCCGGACGACCATCGCCGTCTGGTCGATGCGGGCAGCTGCGGTGGCTGACATCTTGTGACCGACGTCGTCACCGACTGGCTATGCGACGAGGCGCTGCCGCTGTGGAGCGAAAGCGGTTGGGATGCGCGTTCCGAGATGTTCGTCGAGAGGCTCGATGTCGCGGGTGCACCGCTGCTCGCTGTACCGCGTCGAGCCATGGTGCAGGCGCGTCAAATCTTCGTTTTTTGCACGGCGTGCGAGGAAGGTTGGTACCCGGCCGGAGCGAGTCTCGCTCGCCGGGCCGGCGAGAGGCTCGTCTCGTGCTTCCAGGCGGACGGGCGTCCGGGTTGGGCCTTTGCCGTCGACCATCAGGGCGCGATCGTTGACGGTCGGCGTGATCTTTACGCTCAGGCTTTCGTGCTCTTGGCCTTTGCTTCTCTGGCTCGGGTCGACGGCGATGCGCGATGGCTCGCCCATGCCGATGCGACGCTGAAGTTCCTCGATTCAAGAATGGCGACGCGGGAGGTCGGCGGCTACGTCGAATGCGAACCACTCTCGAATGCACCGCGCCGCCAAAACCCGCATATGCATCTGTTCGAAGCCTTGCTTGCCCTTCACGTCTCGGACCCGGCCCGTGACTATCTTTCGAGGGCTGAAAGCCTTCTGGGCATGCTCGAGAGTCGCTTCCTTTGCGGGCGGCCGGCAGTGCTGGTCGAATTTTTCGAAGCGGACTGGACACCTATCGGCGCCCCGATCTTTTCTTTCGAACCGGGCCATCATTTCGAATGGGCATGGCTCTTAGAGCGCTATGCACAATTGGGAGGTGCCGATCGGCGCCACGTCTCCAGAACGCTCTGGGAAAGCGCTTTCAGGCTCGGTCTTGGGACAACCGGTTCGGTGTACGACGAGGTTCGCGCCGACGGCACTGTCGTCAGGTCCTCAACCCGCCTTTGGGCACTAGCCGAAGCAGCCAAGGCGGCAACATGCGGTTTCGATACAGGCCGCGGCGGCCTGGATCAGAGTTTTCTAGAGACGCTATATCGATGCTTCCTCGCGCCGGCTTCCAAAGGAAGCTGGATCGATCATCTTGACCCGAGCGGTAGGCCGCTCGTCGACTTCGCGCCGGCCAGCTCGCTGTACCACATCTGCGGGGCCGTACAGGAAACCAGACGTCGGAAAGCGAGAGACGTCATCGTCACTTCGTAATGGCAGGATCTCAGGCTTGCATCTTCTGCTCGTCCAGCAGGACGTCGCTGAACGTTGCTTCGTCCAAAGGCGCGTGGGACGCCACGAACAGACAACGACCCAACATTCCCCCCTGACCTGAGCCGTGCCACGCGAGGGGGTATTCCTCGTGACAGGGTTGGGTACGTGTCATGTAGACGTACGGCATCTCGGCGCCAAGCCGTTCCATGAACCAGCGTCTTGTCGGCGCTGCGACATCGCGTGCCACGCCGTCGGACACCGTCCTGATGACGAATACTTCGTCATCGTCGCCAAATGCGACCCTAGCATCAAAGATCAGCAACTCGGAGCAAACGCCAGCGAGGTTCTTGACCCGGCGTCGCAGTTCGCGAGCCGGGCAGTCGGTATCGAAACTGACCACGATCTGCCATCGGCGCTGTTGCTCGAGCTCGAGAACGCCGTCGACATCCAGATGACATAGATCGAGATTTCCAATTGTTCCGTTTCGATTCAGATCAAGAAGGATCCTCTCCTTCTCCTCTCGTTGTGCCGGATCGGCTTCGCAGATCGAGAGCTTGCAGTGTCGATCAATGAAGAATGTCGCGATATTTCCTGGCCCGAAAAAGGGACAAAGCACGCTCTTTCCCCAGATCGGGAGGCCAAGCGAGGCCAGATGCTCCAGCTGGCGGCTCGCCAGACGCATCGCCGACGTCGTGCCCAGTACACAAGGATTCACATTGAGAATGCGCGGTTGCGCGACGATCCGGCTGGCGAATTCGGCCGAGCCTAGGATTCGTTCTCGCAGGATCTCGAACGACGCATGCTCGACGTAGTTGCGGATCGTCGCTTCCGATTCCGGCTGCCGGCCAAGAAGAAGTTGATATGCGGAAATAACGTCTTGTGGGGTCAACATCTACCAGCCCTCAATTTGACTACGCATTACCCACGGGATTGGCTCTTTCAGGAGAGCCCAAGCTTACGTCTATTGCAACTGCAAAATCGAGGCCGTTGGCGCGGAGCTCCTGGGAGAGGGTCGTGCGAACGGCGGGAAAACCTGCAGCTGCCATCAGAGCCGAGCGTGACCGGGTCGCGAGAGCGCGGCGATCGACGGCCGGCATCCGCGTGAAAGACGTCATGCATCTAAGGAAAGATGCATCATCGATCACATACCACGGGGAGGATGAAGAATAGATGTCAATATTGTTCCAAAGCTTCAAGTTATGAACCTTGCTTGTGACGGCGAGCGGGTAGGATTCGCCAAGAATATCTCGGATCGATGTGTGGTCCGGTGCGATGACTGGGGTGTTCTCTATGATCGCTTCGGCAAGAGGTCCTCCAAATCCCTCGCCGAGCGTTGCGCTGACCAGCGCATCGGCGTCGCGCAGCAACATCCGCATCTCATCGGAAGAGAGTCGAGCGTACATGAACCAAATGTCGGGGTTCCCAACGTCGAGGCGACAACTGGCCCGGTGGACGGCGAGGGATGCGTGAAAGTGGATCCGAAACAGGTCTGCGTAGACGTCCAGCGACGACATCTTGATGACGAGTTTCGCGTTTCTACCCTCAGGCGTGGCCTTGAACCGCAGCCAATTCGAGAGAAGCAAGGGAAAGCCCTTGCGTGGGGCGTCGGTCTGAACGGCGACGAACAAATCGCCCTCCCGTTCGGAAATCGTAGCGAACCGCGGCGAGCTATCCGGCGAAAAACGACTGGAGCGGCCCGCTGCGTGCTCTGCTTGCTCGAAATCCTTTTCCAGACGGCGACTGTCCGGCGGCGAGATTCGAAGCAGATAGTTGTCCATCTGTTCGGGGCTCATCGCCTCGTGGACGTGGGTTGCCCTGAGAGATTTGGCGCAGGATTCAGGCGGCGGCGCCGGATCCTCGAGTGGCCACGGAATGATGGGGACATGATCGCGGCCGGTCAGCGAACGCAGATACTGGCTCTGCCAATGTGATGGAGCCCAGAGCCTGTCCATCAACTGCATCTTTGCCTTCCAAAACCGCCCGGTCGGCAAGCGTGCCGTCTCCCAGAAAAAATACCCCACGTTTGTCGCGCCTTGAACGCGGATGAATGAGTCGGGGAGGCAAACGTTGACGACGAGGGCGTTTCGAAACGTGGGGTCGGCAATAAGCTGAGCGTCACTGACTACCGGAAAATCAATGGAATTTTGACGTCGACTGCTATGCTCGTGGATGCTCGCCGCGAACATCCGATTGGTGAACGTCTTCAAGATGTCGCCCAACGCACGCGTCGCGCGGCCGTAACCCGTGTCGCTGTAGAGGTCTCCTCTCAGGACAATAATCGAGCGGTACGGTGGCATCTCGGGGTTTCTGCTCACGTGCGTGCTGGGCCTGGCAAACCTCGGCGTGCGGCTGCCGCTTCACTATCAGAGCGGTCATGCTCATGTACCGACTTCTCGTCGGCGTCGTTAATGATCATGCTGTCTCAAGCCGGCCGCTAATCTCATTGGCGACGCGCAAAGAGAAAGCCTCCGGCGACCACCATCCACGCATGCGCTGTTGTCCTGTTTGGACGCGAGCCGCTCGCTGGTCCGCATCATCAACAACCGAGCGCAACGCGTCGACTGCCGAGGCGAGAAGCGGTGCCGCCCAGACATGACCTGGCTCCACGAAGGTGTAATCTTCAGCAGGTACCGGAACAAGCGTGTAGTCGACCAGCCAAGCGGTCTCGGCGTCGCAATAATCCATGTTCCCCGAATAGGCGGTCGCGACCACGGGAATGCCCTGCGCCATGGCATCGAGCATATCGAGACCGAGACCTTCCGCGCGGTGGAGCGACACGAGACAATCACAACCGGCGACCATCGCCTTGTGCTCTCTGTTGGCAAGATCGGCGTCGAACAGTGATAGCCTCGGATTTCCTTCGCACCGCAACCGGATCGTCTCCCATGCCTCGCGCTGGGATCGCGATAGGGCGGATTTCGTGTTGCGAGTCTTGACGATGAGCGAAGGTCCAGTCGAGGGGAAGGCTGCAAGGAATGCTTCTACGACCCCAAGTGCGTTCTTGCGCTGTGTCCAAGACAAGGCATCGAACGTCGTCAGGAAGACGAAGCCAACCGACGGCAAGGCATGTTTGGCCAAGAACCGACGTCCCTCCTCGCGGGTAACCGGCGGCCGATCATCGAAGCACATCCCGATATATGTGACAGGTCGACCGCTCTGCAGAAAACCGTCCGCTAGATATCTGCTCGGGGCCCAAATCTCATCGGCAAGCGCGAAGCCAAGCTCGTGGACCTTGGCCGGCCGATTCAACTCCCAGTAAGGCACCAGGATCGTATGCGATCGAGCGAAGCAGTCAGGTAGGTAGGCAATGGCTTCTGGCGCTTCCTCGGCGTTTAAGTGGAGGATGTTGAGGCGGGCGGCGCGGATTGGGCTCAGCGGCAGGTCGGATGACATCCTGGAGCTGGCCGTACCGACATCGAAATCGACGAAACCGACCGAAATACCAGTCCGCTTGAGCGCGACTGCGAGGCGTCTGCAACTCTCCGAGAGACCAAGACTGCGCCGAAACGGGCCGATCAACTGCACGTCGACGCGGCTGCTGCCGTCCAGAACACCGCTTCCGCCGAGGACGCGATGCCCACCATATGCCGTTCCGCGGAAAGTCTGACTGGTAATGTCGAACCCGAGTTCATGCGCTCGGGCTATGAACGCACGAGGTTCGACAATCTTCCCGCCGCCTAGCAAGCTTCTCTGGATGCGCGCAAAACGGCTCTCGCCCGAGCTGTCATCGAGCATTGAATGCAGCCAACGCGAGGGGAGATAGGCAAGGTAATGAACGTCACAGAGCGCAAAAAGCATTATGAGGGCGTACACGTTCATTCTGCCTTCCGGCGAAGACAGCTTTTGCGCACGCAGGAGAGGATGACGCCGACGAAAGATGCGCATGAAGCGCGAGAGGGGAAAGGCCATGCGCCGGCTGACATATGGAACGTGTCGCAGAGCGTCCCGCTCGTCGGCGGCGACAAGACAGTCCTCGACGAAAAGCCGCCGGGATGCGTCAACGCACCAATCGTAGCGATCCGCCGGACGTCGCGTAACGGGCGGCAGGAGGGATTGTCTTCCATCGCGGCGAAAAGCGGCGATCGCCTCGATGTCGCTAGAGGACAGCGGCGCTCGCGCATCCCCTTTCTCGATTGCGTAAGAGCCCAGATACCAAGACCAGAAGTCAACATCGTCGCGTGCTTGGGGCAATCGCGCATACTTCCTGGCGATATGCGTGGCGAAAGCCGTGGCTATCTCGTCCTGGGCAGGCGCAAGGATCAGATCGACCTGACGTCTCACAGTTTGCTCTTCAGGACTTTCCTGAACAGGTAAACCCGAGATCCCGTCGATAAGGCCCCGAAAAAACAACTCCGGAGAAGTAAGGTCGCTCTCTTTGCGAGGGGGGATCAAATCATCGGGCGTGACCTTTCCGAGCCTCGTGGTCGTTCGCTCAGTCGCAAAGATTTCGACATCGCTAGGGTGGATGTTTCGATGGTCCAGACCCCTCGTTATGTGAAAGGTGAAAACGTGCGATCCATCGCCAATTCCGTTCGCGAGAAGGTCTTGACGAAATCGACCCGTACGGGCGCGGCCAACGAAGGCGCCACGGATGAACACATCGAGACACAAGTGCTGTCTCGGTCGCGACGGGTTCCAAGCCCAACCGCGAATGATGCCGTCGGAGACGTGCTCGACATAACCGACGACCGCATCTGGTCGCCTACAAAATGGTCCAAGAAAGCGCATGCTTTGCTACGCCTATTTAGGCCGTTATCGACGCTTCCTGTCGTCGGCAAACACCTCGAACGCCGCCGTCACAGTGCTAAACACTAGTCACTCGCCAATTTTTCAACGATTGCGGTGCTCGAATACCCTTGTACGAGATCGATAAGCC
>JAOSBN010054880.1:0-14276 GCA_027563595.1 Erythroxylum suave | reverse complement strand
AAAACTTCTTTCAAGTCCGTGAAATAGTTTATCTGAATGAAGTTTATGAGTTTTGGAAGAATGCGAAAGTAGTAGACTATACTGTAGTACCAACGATGGATAGATTGTTGGTTATTATGACACTAGAGCTAATCAAGAAGAGTAGTGGATGTCCATGTGTTGGAGCAGAGGTGTCTCATAACACTAGATGGATGACTGAAAGCCTTGTAGAGAAGGCACATGCAAATCGACAACTTTATGGAAGTAGTGACCCAAAGGACAAAAAGCGTCAAATCTTGTTCCGAAGGCTAGGGTTCTACATACTATACTTTTTCACTGTATTCTACCAAGAACAAGATCGAAGAACGTTGTGACAACGTTAGATGAACAATGCCTGTTCTATTTACTCAATCATCAGGCTATAAATCTTCCACACCTGATTTTGAGGTATATGATGAAAACGAAGAAGGATTCTAATGCCTTACCATATGGCATGTTGCTAACAAGAATCTATAGAGATTCTAGAATTCTTCTTGACAGAGGAAACAGGAAGAAGATGAATATCAAAAGCATTATTAATGCGTCGACTATCAGTAGAATGGGATTGAAAAATCAAGAAAAGGAGAATACGACTTCTATGGTGAAAGCAATGACTGAGGGGGAGCGTATTGTCAGACGTAGCGTGAGTGGAAATATTGCTCCCAAAGAGAAGAAGAAACCTCAATTCTCAGGAAGAATGGTTATACAAGAACAAAAGAATAAATTGTCAGAGGTAACAACTAAAGCTAAGATGATTTTGCAAATAGAAGAAAGCCAGATGCATCTATCTGACAAATAAGTGTCGTTGAAAAGGAAGAGAGAGACACTTGATTTTGAGAAAGTTAAAAGATCAAGAAGATCACCAAGGTTATTAACTCTCCATCAAGTAGAACAAAAGAGCGGGAAAGGACCCCTGGTGAAGATTCTGAGAAGGTAGAAAAAGCACCACAGGCCACTAGGTCTTTAGTCTCAATTTTGCAACAACAGCAGGCAAAGTCAACTAAAGAGACAGAAATTAACAGGAAGTTAGAGTTTGAAAGGAAGAAACCCCAACCACAATGACCTTCTAGACTGGTAGAAGAAAATAAAAAGTTGAAGACTAGTCAGAAAGAAAGTACTTCAACTGGTAGTCAACAAAAAGAAAAATTAGTTGAACACAAAGTGGTATCTCATAATCCTATCAAAAAAGAGGATTTGAGAATGAAGATGATAGAAGAAATGATACTTGTTAGAAGCAGAAGCTCAATCATAATAAGAGAACTGTGAAAAGGATAGTCAAGGCACAAATTGAACCTATATTGGTCAATAATTGGTCTATACATCTTCTGAATCATGAAGAAAGAAGATTATATGGGATTCTAAGAGATGAAAAACCAGAACCATATTCGTTGAAGATGGCTAAAGATCGATATACTATCTACCCAGCAACAAGTAGAACATTGATCAAGATTGTACCAGATGTACAACCTAGAGTTTCAAACATTGTACACAATATAGAAAAAGGGAAACAGAAGATGTACCCTGAAGGAAAAAACAAGTGACCTTATAGAAGAGCAGGTACAAGAAGTTGTAAGAAATATAGGTGAGGCATGCAATGCAGAGCAATCAAGTGGAATCTATATTTCACACCACATTTTAAAAGCATTAGGAAGTCATTGTGGACTCTTCACCACAGATCCAACTTCTCGGGTAGTTGGAAGAGTGACTAAAGGACAATACAGAACTATCAAGGTTGAAGGTATTATTGTCAACTTAGAGACTTTTGTGCACCTAATCATGTACTTTAGACCTTTGAGTTTTATATCTTCAATTAAAGATGTCCTTCACCTTCTTGGAAAACCTATTCCAAAATTGCCTAGACCTGATGATCTTGATCTCCCTGAAGGCAAACAATTTTTCAATCCTCTTGTTCTGAAAATCATTGAACTAGATGTTTTACCTTTAAAAACATTTGTCTCTACAAACTTCTATCCATCAAGTGCACCTCAACAAGTCACTCCTATTGGAATGGAAGAAGTAAGTTACTCTCAATAGTGGAATTAGGAAGCCTTAGTGAAGGAGATTGAAGAAATTCATACAAAGGTTGATGATCTAAATGACTCAGTGGGTGATCTATATGAGGAAGTAGCCTATCTACGAGTTTCAATAGAAGAAGACCTCAAGTTGATCAGAACTGATATGCAACGCATGTTTTTTGAACTCATGAAGCATCTGAGATAAAATTTTTGATTAATAACAAATAGGGAGAGAAAAGAAGAAGAAAGGGGGAGAAAAGTATAGGAAAGGAGAAAAGTAGAAGAAAGAAGAAAAGTAGAAGAAAGGAAAGAAAAGCAGAAGAAAGAAGAGAAGAACTGATAGAAAAGTAGAAGATAGCATAAGTGTATTTTGTTTGCTATCTTCTTATCCATTATCTGAATAATATTAGTTCATTCACTTTTATCTTTCTAAAATTATGATTATTTGTTATCATTAAAAAGGGGGAGATTGTTAAGTCAAGAGAACTTCATGATGATTAATTTTGATGATAATCAAATAATGATAATGTTAGAAATAAATAAATGCTTTTGATAAGTGTATTAAGTGTGCAGAAGAAGCAAAACAGAAGAAGTGAAAACGCAAAGGAAGCGCAAAACACAGAAGAAGTGAAAACACAGAAGAAGCACAAAACACAGAAGAAGTGGAAACACAGAAAAAGTGAAAACACAGAAGAAGTGCAAAATACAGAAGAAGTGAAAACACAAAAGAAGCGCAAAACACAGAAGAAGTGAAGACAAAGAAGAAGCGCAAAACACAATAGAACTAGAAACATAGAAGAAGTGAAAACATAGAAGAAGTGCAAAACACAGAGGAAGTGGAAACACAGAAGAAGTGAAAACAAAGAAGAAGCGCAAAACATAGAAGAAATGAAAACACAAAAGAAGCATGAAACACAGAAGAAGTGGAAACACAGAAGAAGCACAAAACACAGAAGAAGTTGAAAACAAAGAAGAAGAGAAAAACACAGACGATACAAAGAAGAAGATACACGAGTATGTTGGACAGTTAGTTAGTTGGAGTTAGTTACAAAACTCAACTAAATAACGGTTATCAAGATTCAAGAAGCAGTTATCAAGAATCAAGAAGCAGTTGGAGACTTTGGCTATAAATACTAGTAATAGTCGAAGATTAGACAATCTGACAACCTTTAAAAAATCATTGATCTTTAAGCTTTCAAGTGTTTACTTAGAAAAGAAAAATTCTGTAATGCGATACTAAGATAGCTAACCCTACTGTCACAAAAGCTCACAATATCTTTCTAGTGAGAGAAAGAAAAGGCTAAGAGCCTGGAGAGGCTAAGTTAGCAAAAGAATACTTTGTGTAAGAAACTTGAAAAGGCTCTGGAAGGGAAGAAAGAATACTTGTAATTTGTCAAAGTATAGTGAAATACTCAGATGAACTCTGAGGACTGAACGTAGCTCACGGTTTGGGGTGAACCAGTATAAAAATCGCAGCGCCTATCTTCTATCCTTTTACTTTAGTTTATTTTGTTATTAAACAAGTATATAGAAGTTATTTGCAATTTACCTATGTAACAATTTTCGTATATTTTTTGTGATATTCTTTTAACAAGTTAGAGAAGTTCTTAACAAGATTTTGTATTCACAAAAAAGGATTCATAATTCAACCCCCCTTCTTGTGTATCTAGTTTGTTGTACGTAAATTATATATTACCGTATGATTTACTTCAAATGTTCTATTCTTTTATGCAATGAATCAAATAGGGATTGATAATCTCTATAGGTAATTAGCTGAAATAGGTATTCTTAAGTACTTGAAGGAAAGTTCAAGATGCCTTAGTCTTAATAAATTATAGAGAAAAGCTATTGAATTTAATGAATTTATTGTGAAATAGTTGTTGCTCTAACTATAGTTGATTGACAAACTCGAGAGCTAATTAAATATGTTCAGATACTCTATCAAGGCTTTAATTAATACAAAGTCAACCCCATATATAACAATAGAATATCATATATGAATTACTAGTTTTAACTTTTTGAATTTGTATTGGTACCTGGACCTTATTTCATGCTTAATATTGAAAGTAATAAATCTAGTTAGAACCTCGATATAAATTATAAACAAGTAGTGAGGTAATGAGTCACCTTGTCTTAGTCCTTTGGCTTTATTAAAAGCCAAATTTAGTTCCTTATTAACTCGGATGTTATAAAAATGGATTCGTAATACATTAATGTCATGTTTATAGAAACAAATGAATGCGTGAAGCCAGTATCAATTAAGACATATACTTCAAAATTAAATAAATGAGCCATAACTGTGACAACTTCAGGTGTGGCTACGACTTCCTCTCTGGTCATGGAAAATACCCTAGCCTGTGCCAGACCCCTTGTCCTTTCTGGAGGAATAGCCTTCCTTATAGCCCCAGAACTGCCCATCTCAATGACTGGCCTAGTTCCCACTGTTTCTGCTCTCCTTGGGACATGCAATTGCGACCCCTCTTTCCTTGTCATCTAGGGACATTCCCTGATCATGTGTCCCTTCTCCCCACATCGAAAACATGCTCTAAGTATTTGAAGCTCTCTCCTTTGTGAAACTTCCCACAATGCTCACATTGAGGGTTTGTATACTTGCTCCTCTCCACCCTGTTATTGCCTCATATAATTGAGGTTTGTGCCGAAGCTGCTCTTGATTTTTAAATTTTTGAAGAGGCGCTACTCCCCACCACTCCTCTCAGGCATTAGAGCACTTATTCCCTTCTTGAAAGACTGCTCTCGATTCTTCCTCTTCTTATTCACTTCAGATTTGATATTCTCCAGTTTCTCAGCCTGAAGTACAACATTTACCAACTGCTGATTGTCACAGAAGTTATAGATCAGCACCTTCTCCTTAATCGCCAAATGAAGTCATCCCTCAAACTTACAGCATTTGTCCTTCTCATTCATCTTAATGTTGGCCTTATATTGGGAAAGATGAGTGAACTTTAGTTCATACTCACTCACACTCATGTCCCTCTGTGTGAGATTTAGAAACTCTCTGGCCTTCTCTTACACGTAAACTCTGGAGAGATACTTCTTCCTGAACACTTCTACAAAATCTCCCAATGATAACACTCAAGGCATAACCTGACTATGAGGCACTGATTCCTACCAATACAGTGCATCCCCCTATAGCAAGCTCACTGCATAATCCAGTTTCTCTTCATCCGAGCACTTTATCTAAAGCAAGACTCTCTCGGTTCTCTTCAACCATGCGTTAGCCTCTTCCAGATTTATGGTACCATTAAAATCTACGGCTTCATACTTGTGGAGCTTATCATACTGTCCACTCCTCTCCACCGGAGCTGGCATCGAAGCTTGTGACCCTTGGCCTATGGCATATGTGAAAGTCTAAGCAAAGGC
Source organism: Erythroxylum suave (assembly GCA_027563595.1). Classification (NCBI taxonomy): domain Eukaryota; kingdom Viridiplantae; phylum Streptophyta; class Magnoliopsida; order Malpighiales; family Erythroxylaceae; genus Erythroxylum; species Erythroxylum suave. Next base: position 8,862 of record JAOSBN010054880.1, on the reverse strand, counting down.
TTGAAAGAACCGCAGATCCAAGGTAGGCATAGGAGGAGGAGGCGGTGGCACTTCATGCTACACATATGCCTCAGAATTAGGAGCAGCGTGTGTCCCTGTGTCTTGTAAGACATACGATTCATCCGTATTTCCTCAGTGCGAGCTAGATCGAGTTTGAGCTCCTCGAGTTCCTTTTCGAGGCGGCATATTTACTCCTTCAATTGAAAAAGATAAAAGAAAACTTTTAGTTTATGCCTCAAAAACAACAATTTCAAATCATGTAAAACAATACAAAAACAATGCATGAGGTTCATTGAAAAATAATGCATGTTCATTTCATATCTTAAAAACTACTCATTCAAAGCCTAGGATACTCTTAAACCTAGTCCCCATCCTAGATCTAAACCTAGTCGCTCTGATACCATAAGAATGCTGGATCCCATTTCTGGAGCCTTACAATTCTGGATGACTAAGATCATGAGCATGTGTAATTCCCTTGCAGGGTTATATACATAAACCCTCATCAGTTCATGTACATTTTAATAACGTCTAAATACTGTTGAATCCCAGGTCCCTTGGGTTATCCTGAAGTGACGGCTTAAGACGGTCGAGTAATAAACTAGTGAGAGGAAATTAAAAAACTTTAGCATCTACGTGGTTCGGGTTCGCTGTGGCAAACTATAGGTTTCGCCGTAGCGAAGTTAGGAGATATTTTGAAGAATCTCTCGGGAAAAGTTCACTAATTAGAACAATGTTCCTAGGACCTCTTAGGCAAAGTTTGTCATGGCTGAATTTGGTTCGCCATGACGAAATCTTCGAATTTGCAATCCCTAAACCAAACATCCAATACCATTTACACTCAAAATCTTCCCAAAATCACTTCCTCAAACAATTCCATTGATCCCTCATATACATCAAATTCACATCTTTCACTATGGCTATCCTATAAGCATCCTATGCAGCATTAGTAATTTAAAATGATCATATCTTCCAATCACAATATCCAAAAGTTTTATACTTCATATCATTGAAAAGCTAAAAGAAAATCAACTACTCCAAGGAGACAACTCTGTCTAATTCAACCTAGATCATTTTGGATTCGGTTTAGAAGTCAAAACACCAAAACTTTACCCTTATAAATGCTTAAAATAAATGTAATGTACAGGCTTTAAGAATCGTAATCAAGAACATAGTCATATTTCATTGCCATCAAAAGATGAGAGTTTACAAAGCTTTAATGGGCATTTCAAGCCTTAATACATCACAATCCAAAAATACAAAAGTTACACCAAGTCGAGTTGCCTAAAATGCAACTAACGCCTTGTTTTAAAAAAGTTAACTGAAAATACAAAATAAGTAAAATCCTGATTAATGCTTATATGCCCGATCACTTAATTTCTTGCTCATCACCTGTAGATAGGACGGAATGGGGGAGGAGTGAGCTTAAAGCTTGTGGGTAACAGTTTTATAATCAGTAACAAGCAAAATCATTTTAAAATGCACAATGCATAATGAAACATATATTTCCCAATTCTCAAATCATCAAACACTTTATAAGCAATTCAAATCATGCATTCAATAAACTTGTCAATACATAAGCACATCAAATGGTTTGGGTGGTCCATAAACAGAATGAGCTAACACATTCCTATGAAATGGTCCTGTGTAGTCATAAACAAGACGAACTAACGCAATCCCACATAGTGTTTTTGCATAATTGTAAACATGAGGGAGTCCTTGAAGAAACTCCTTGCCACTAGCGGGCAGGCGGGACAAGCCTATAGTCAAAGTGCACTTGATGAACAGAATGGACCAAACCAAACCCACATAACATGCATTTCATATCTTGTAAACTTATTGCCCAAAATGGCATGTTTTTCGAAAAGCAATTTCGTAAACTTAACATGAGAGAATAAAATTGTTTTCACATTCTTTTCATGATTCCTTCACACAATATCCACATAGCATGCACTTAACATTTTATCAAAGCATTTAAAGAGCAATGGATGCACATTTAGAAAACAATCAAAAACATTTATTTTCTTGATTTTGAAGAAACATTAATGGCTTGTTATTCAATTATAAAAATGCAACCGACCTTGAATTCCTTACTTATCAATAACTCAAAGATGCCTCTCCTCTTGCCCCTCTTGCCGCTCCTCTTGATTTCCTTCAATATTGCCAAATTCCTAATTCAATATGACTTCCAATTGTAAACTCAAAGAAATACATACACTAACATTAATCCTAGAATACTTAAACTTGTGCTTCTCTTAAGCTTCATGAATCGAAACCTTTCTAAAAATCCAAAAGTCCAAACATAAACTTACCTTGAACCTTCACCAATTAATGAATTTGTTGGCTCAAATGGAAGCACTAATCTTCCTCTTTCTTTTTCCCTTCTTGAACAACCTCAAAATCACTCTCTAAGACTAAGAAATTTGGAAACCTAGCTTAACCTTCTCTTCCTTTCTCCTCTCCCATGACACTTCCACTCTTCCTCTCTCAATTTTCGTTTTTCTCCTTCTTCATGTGCAAAACATCTCATTTTCTTCCCCTTTTAACCCTTAATGAGCTCAAAAAGTCCTTTTTACCCTTCCCTATAAGCTTATGTTCTTTCCACCTTAAGTGATCTTCCAAAGTTACCCTTTGACCTTCTTACTACTTTAATACCACTAAACCATATAATAAAATCCTACTAACATTAGCACAATAATTAAATTCCAAAACTAAATCATCAAAAACTTATTATTCATTTAATTCATGCTTAACTAAATAAAAGAAAATTTTCGGGCCAACATCTTGATTTCCAACTCTAGCTATTACCTTGAATGATCATTTTAACTTTATCATTTATATGAATAGATGCTTATCAATATGGTCACTTAGAAGCTTAGAAAAAAGGCTTTCATTAGATATAGGGTTATGTCAAGTATACGTCTAATTTAGGTTCCAATTTTCAAAATTTTTTACCTCTTAGGTAAAGTGAGAGTTTATTGGATCTAAAAGGACTCCTTGTCATTGAATAGCTTCCAAATTCTCTTATCCAAAAGTATTTTGTTATGATCTTTTTTGGGTACAATGCCTAGTCCTCCATTTACAATAGGTTAATAGAATTCAACCCATTTAAACTTAGCTCAAATTATGCATGATGCTTTCCATAACCAAAGAAAGTTCTTGAATATCTTCTCTATTGAAATGGGTAAACTAAGAGGGGGGAAAGATGTGAGCTCTAAAATAAATGAAGATTTTTTAGAATGGATATTATCCATTAGAATAGGGAATTCTAATATATAAGGAGTGAATTATTCATATAACTACTAATTCTTTTATGTGTTAGGTCTATAAGAGGATAGGTCAATTTTTACAAAAAAGTCTTTTGGTAGTTATAGGCACTTCAACGCACTTCAGGGAACTATTGCCCTTTGAGTCCTAAAAATTTTGAGAGATGTGCTACTTAGTTTTTCACTAAACAAGTAAAATACCTTAGAATGAACTACATGAATCTAACTATTAGGAAGTCAGCGTGCACTCAATCTAAAAGGGAGAGGGAAGCCCGCTCATATCCAACTAGATATTGAATAACCTTGAGATAGAAAAGAGAAAGCACTAAATATTAGTAATGTCCTTCCTCCTTTCTTTTTTTAGCCTTACCTCCCAGTCTTGTTCTTATTTTTTAATTGTATCCTATCAGTATTCCCTCTTTTGGTGAAGGCAAAGGGATCATGTTCCATTTAATAACGGTGTATTATTCACCCTTTTATGGAATACTGAGTTCTCAAGAAAAGGAAGTGTCTCAGCCTTAAAAGACACGGCTCGATTTACTTGCCATTGTAGGTGGCTTCTAACTGAGATGCTACATACAAAAATCTAGGTACCTCATCTACTTCTAAAAATCCTTGTCTATGGATTTCCTTTTCAAGGCACATAGTTGAGTAACAATGAGAAAAGTTTTCGAAATGAATTGAGGATCAGTGATTTTCAAAGTCCACTTACTAAAACAAGTGAGCAATTTTTTTATTAATGGTAAGACCAGACATATTAGAAATTAGATCATGGAAGACATGATGATTGAGACTATTTTAGAGTTTATTCTAAAAAATAATAGCAAATCATCAAAATATCAAAGATGAAAGCTCCTGAGTGTCTTGTATTTGTTATAATAGGTAAAATCCTTCTCCTTTTTAATCTTTATAGTTATTAGTTTAGCAAAGGATTTGACATATATGGTTAAAAGATATGGTGACAAAGGGTGTCCTTCTCTCTAGCCTCTTGCTCATTTGGATATTTGTATGGAGTTACCATTGATAAGAATATTATAGATCAGGGTGTTGACATATTATTGTAGCCAACTTAAGAAAATGCCAGTATTTGAAATTCCATAAGCATATAAATTCTCTTCTAACCATCCTACATCAGTTTCATTAACTCATCTTGCTGTTTATTGGTAAATAATCCTTTGGACACCCTTCTACTTTGTGTAAAATGCATAGGTTCCAAGAATTTACGAATAAAGAATCATTCCAATATAACTAAATATAAGTCTACTTTGACTACTTCTAATAGAAATCAAACCCTAGAAGAAGCAATTCCTAGATAGATTTCTTTGTTTTACTTCATTTTATAAAATTCCGGCAAATGCATTGTCTAATGTTCATCCTACATTAGTTGGATTAACTCATTTTACTGTTGATAATGAAACAAGTTATAATCCTCTATGCCCCCTTTCACTCTAAGTAGAATGTATAAGTTACTGGAATTTCCAAATTATGAACTATTCTCCTATAAACTACTTATTATGATTTTGAAATGTAACTCTAATTCTAAAGAGATCAACTCTACTTTAAACACTCCTAATTGAAAGCTTTCTCTTTTAGTGCCAAATTAGAAAGCTTCATGAGTAATTAAGAGTCTGAAGCAAATCAATCAAGAGACATTAGCAAAGCTACAAAAGGTTAAAACTTTGAATCAAAACACAAGAAATTCTAGGTTAAAGAATGCAAAAGAAAAGTACTAAGACTATAGATCATTAAAATTTACTCAACGAAGATAATCACTAACAAAACACTAAATCCCAAAAGGCCACACCATAACCATACAGAGTATCAATAACAAAGTGAGAAACACTGAAGCAACATCATATCAACTAGGGAACAAAACCTAGAACCAAAACAACCAGATGTGAAAGACCTGTTCTTTGTTGTGCTCTTGACAATGAAATGAGCGAGGCTTTCAATCTCAGTGCTGTTTGGAGAACTGTGGAAATCACGAAACCCCACCAAGCTTCATCCCTATGAGAGAATCTTCTTTATAGAGACCCAATTTAGAATACCCAAAAAGCAAAAGCAAGACCACCAAGATTGTCGTGGACAACCAAGATTGTCATAGACAACCTCTTCATCTCCTTCGTTTTGGGTCTTTAGCACTTATGAGATTCCTATCTATGTCATATTAAGAAAAATGATTGAGGGTACATTAGGTAGTATGCTTTTATTAGTTTACATTCCATCCTAAACCCTCCGAATTGGAAGTTTTTTATTTTGACTATTTAGGATAGAATGGAATGTAACATGAAACCCTCTGCTTCCATCTCATTTTGTTCCATTCTATTATGAAATTCTCAACTAAAAGATGAAAATGAGTTACGTTCCATCCCATTCTATTACTAACCTTCCAACCAAACAAAGCCTTCATCTCATAGTGATATGAGGTTATTTATCCTCCAAGGCCTAGGAGGCTCATAATTTTGTTGGTATTTCTCCTATTAAGCAAGGATTTAAAGAAATAGCTTAGCTCCTCTCACTATCTTTTAGCTAAAGCATATTGTGTTTGAAGTAAATCACTTATTAATATAGAAATCACTTATAATACGTAAACTACACAAGAAGAGGGTTTGAATTGTGTAAAATCATCTAAGATAGTTATCTTTAAAATCTTCTTGGTTTTCTTGAAAATTAAGACGATTACAAAATAACATATTTAATTTCTTTGAGTAATGCAATAGCGGAAATAATATCTTTTCCTCTAACAATAAGAAATTAAAGAGATAAGGGTTAGAGAATATGACACCGCGAATTATACTGGTTTACCTTTAACCTTTGGACTACGTCCAGTCCTCAAAGTTTATCTGAGGTTTCACTATCTCTTCAACTTTACAAGTATTATTTCTACTCTTCCAGAGCCTCTTCAGGTCTCTTTCACAAAGTATTCTTTATCTGCTATCTTAGCCTCTTCAGGTTCTAGACTTCCTTTCACTAAAAAAGATATTGTTTGAGCTTTTCTAAGCTCACGCTACTGTTGTTCTAGATCTCTATCTTCCTTCTTTTCACTTAGGATTTTTTTTTATACTCACTTGATCACAGAGTTATTTCGTGTAAGTAAAAGTAAGTAAAAGTCATTTTGTCACTAATATTTATAGTCTAATTAGCCAATAGTCTTTTAAAAAAAACTGCTTGTTGAATCTTCAGAGATCTTTTGATAGTTGAGTCCCGTAACCACCTCCAACTAACTAATTGTCGTTGCAGATTATATCATCTTAATTCCATTTGTATGCTTTGTCTTATATCTTCGCTTCATCTTATGTCTGTGCTTCGTCTAATAACTTCATATCGTCTTATGACTTCGTATCTTCTTATGACTTTGTATCGTCTTATGTCTTCGTATCGTCTTATGTACATTTATCTGCGCACTTAATAAACTCATCAAAACAGTTCACACACTTCTATTATTATTATTATTTAACTTTCATCAAAATCAATAGAAGAAGTGAAATCTTCTTGACTTAACAATCTCTCCCTTTTTGATGATAACAAATAATCATAATATTAGAAGATAAAAGAAATATTAAGACGAACAACAATAGTATTCAGATGAGTAATATTCAGAAAAATGATATATTTATTCAGACAAATAATGCAAGATATATAGTGTGCATAACAATTTTAAAAAAACTAATTTTCCTCTCCTTTCCATTATTCTACCCCTATTTGTTATTAATAAAAAAGAATATCACTTCAGACACTTCAAAATTTCAGAAAACATATATTGAATATCGGTACAGATCATCTTGAGGTCTTGTTCAATAGAAACACGTAGAAGTGCTACTTTCTCATAAAGATCACCCACTAAGTCTCTTAGTTCATCAACCTTAGTATATATTTCTTCAATGTGTTTAGCTAAGGCTTCTTGAACTTCCTTCCACTTTTGACTAGCTTCAATCCAATTGATGAAATTCTTTAAGAGCTCCGAGTTGATGGTAGAATCTTGTAGCTTTTCACTTAGTGGATGAAGACACTCAGAGACAAATGGTTTTCTAATTGAGTCATCTAATTCAATAATTATGATAGTGGGAAATTGAAAAGGTTGTGATTGGTAAGGAATGTCAAGATCATCAGGTTTGGATAGTTGAATAATTGGTTTTCCTCGAAGGTGTAGAATATCTTTGTCTGAAGGAATAGAACCTAAGGGTTTAAAATAAATAAGTAGATACACAAAGGTTTCTAATTAGAAATTGATACCTTCAATAGTGATACTTTTGTAACTTCCTTCCAAAATTGTCCCAACTAGCTTGAAACTTTCTTCTTGAGTAGGTGTGCTAAAGTTACTTCCTAATGGCCTTGATATGTGATATGAAATATAGACACCTACAAGTTGAGCTGCAAGACATACATAATCTATATTCTTCATTGCCACTCGAATTTCTTCTTCCGTGAAATCATCTTCTTGTCTCTCAAGAAATTTCTTCTTCTTTCCTTTTTCTTTTCTATGTACCAGTATTGGACGTCTTGGGTATACATCTGGTACAATCTTTATTGTTGTCACTGGGTAGATGGTGTAACGATTCTTCGTCATCTTCAATAGATATGGTTCTGCCTTTTCATCTCGCAGAATACCATACAATCTTTTTTCTTCAGGGCTTAGAAAATGTATCGTTCGATCGCCTACTGTTACAGGTTCAACTTCAACCTTAACTTTCTGCATAGAAGGTTCTCTTATGATTATTGAACCTCTGTTGCAATTAGGTATTGATTCTTCTATTATCTTCATCTTTAAATCTTCTTTCTTCATTGGTTGAGGGGGATTGTAAGTTACTTGTTATGTTCCAACAATCTGTGTCCTTTGTTGAACATCTGACAATGAAACCTTGCTTTTCTATATCGATTTCGTCTTTTTTTGTTCTTCTGCTGGCTTGGAAGAGAGTTATTATTGTTGAGACTTCTTCTGCTGAAATGCTAACTTCCTTTTTATCTCTATCTCTCCAGACGGTTGTTCTGATTGAGTATGAGGGATAGAGACAATTGCTTTGGTAGGCTGTTGTTGTTGCTCTGTTGCACTTTCAGAACCTTGACCAAGAATCAAAGTTTTTTACCTTTTCTTTTCTTATTATTGTAAGGTCATCAATCTTGGTGACCTTCTTGACTTCTCGAGTCTTTCTTATTGGAGCGTCTCAGCCTTCCTCTTTAAAGACACTTTGTGAGTTGGTTGTTGAACTAAACTTTCCTTCCTTTCAGGAATCGTCTTGGCTTGAAATGGCTTATAAGATGATTGTTCACTTTTTATCTTTTTTGAGATTCTTCTAGACAACTGATGTTTTGCTTGTATTTTAAATGAAACATCTTCTTTCTTGCTTCTTCTGATTGAAAGCTCCCCCTTAGACTGTGCTTTCAGTGTGAAATCTTTATCTGTTTCAGCTTCAGTCTTGATCCTCATTTTACGAATAGTAGATGCATTGATACCACTCTTAATATTCAGCTTTACTCTATTTCCTCTATCAAGTAGGATTCCAAATTTTTTGAAGAATGTTGTTAACAGCATACCATAAGGTAACGAACCACTCTTCTGATTATAATCCTCCTTAGCCTTTATTATGTATTTCAGAATCAA
>JAOSBN010054852.1:0-14279 GCA_027563595.1 Erythroxylum suave | reverse complement strand
AAGAATGGTAAGTATTTTCAAAAACTCAAGAATCACTTTGAAACTTATAAATTCTTTGACAAACAAAAGTGACAAGAACCGAATGAGGGAGAATTTTAAATTGAGGAAAATTTCTTAAAATAAATTGGTCCTGCAACAGTGTCACGCTGCGGCGAAAAATGAGCTCACCACGGCGAACGTATCAACCAATCACTGTCGTGGTGACAGGCAAGCTCGTTGCGGCGAGAAATGAGTTTTTGGTCGTGGCGAAGGCATGGCACGCTCTGGCAAAAAATGGCAGAAACTCAATTTCACAGTCACTAAGTTTAAATGTATTCATAATTGACAAACACAAACATATAAATGGCCAAAATGGAGCACAAATAAGAGATATAATATGAGAAAAGCTCCCCCACACTTAAATAACACATTGTCCTCAATGAAAAAGAACAAGTGATAGAATTTGAAAGTGCCATAATAATAAAGTAGAAGGAGAAAAAGAAATTTATATATTAATGGGTTGAAAAAAGTCGTACTGTAGAAAAGGATCTGAGTATCCCACTAAAGAACTAAAATAAGAGTGACAACAAAAAGAAAATAAAAAAGAAATGTACTCGAGCTAATCACTTGTGGAATCCTCCACAGCAGTCGAAGGGTCTATCCCTGATGTGCTGGCACCATCAATGAGGTCATCGTCCTCAGAAGGAAGCAGAAAATGCAAGTTTTCGGCAATCATAGCGTCCATCCTCCAATGATAGCGGAGATCCTGCTCCTGTCGGGTTGCCACCTGGAGAAGGGTTTCCTGCAAAGCATCAACTCAGGGGGTGAGTGCCTATAAAGTAATCGGATCAGCAGGTGCTGAACCGGGTGGAGTGTCCTTGCGAGGCAAGACCTCGGAATGGGAAGCTGCAACATCGGGGATGTAGGTGGGCTCGGAAGGGGCTGGAGGTGGAAAGGATCGGGGAGGAGGCTGTAATCGGGGTTGTTGTAGGCACACATACCTAAACAAAGGTGCTGGGTCGAAATAGCTATCATTATCATATTTCGGGACATTATAGGCTTGCAGTGGTGATGGAATCACGAAGGACTGGGGCAATGGCGGTGGCTATATCGACCAAGTGACCAGTCATAAGTAGATATAAATAAAGGGCTTGTTGTTTAGTGATGTATGCCTGGTGGGAAGTGGGGAGGTTGTTGTTGAAAATGAGGTAAAGTCAGGGATTGGCCTGAGGGTGGAGGTCAGAACACTTAAGATGGCGTTGATAGATTCAAAGTTGATACCAAGCGATACCCTTAGCACAAAGGCTACACAGAACATCGTCCTAACGGCAGTAACAGATAAGTTGCTTGTAGTGGCAGTGGGGGATGGGGGACAGGTTGTAATGCTCGCGGATAGTGGTGGCAGTGAAAGGGGTAGGGATAATGAAATCCCCAAAATTAATTTCCAAGGTGTCATGAAGGAGGGCATAGGTGTAGAAATGACGGATAAATTTGTCATTTCCCTGATCCCTGGGGCGAGCTAATCCTGTGAGCTGAGAATTAATGATTTGGCGGACAAAAGGATTATTATGTGGGGTCAAGGGAAAGGGACGCTCTTTAAGGATCGGCCTAGCGTCAATCTTCACAGCTAAGGCAGTATATGTAGGATCAGCTGGTTGAGAAGAAGGAGCTGAGGAGTGGGATGGATGGGAGGATTGGGTGGAGAAAGAGGAAAGGGAGAAATCAGATGAAGAGGTAGAAGATCAGCGGGAACCATTCTTGGTTCGAGGCATTTTCTTATAGAAAACAAGAAAAATAAACACAAGGATTAAACAAATTCACTAAAACATCAAAATCTGAAACTTCGTTGTGGCGAAAACTGTGTGTCTCATGTCGCGGCGAAATGGGTCTATCGTCGTGGTGAAACACACCAATCTTCCACGCCACAATAAAATAAGCAGCTTTGCCGTGGCGAACTAAACCTAATCGACATAAACTTAAAAGAAGGGAAACGAAATTAAAAAGAGGATACTTACAAAGAAGGGTGAGAAGGAAACGAGCACAAACAACGCGCGAGGACTGGTGGAAGGAAGAGTGACACAATGAAAACAGATCACTTGGTAACTTCAGTTCGCCGCAGCGTTCTTGGAATGTAATAGATGAAAATGAGAGGGAAAGAAGGGGTCAGTAGGTGTAGAAGGAGGGAGAGGTGAAATGTCGAAAAAGACAAATGGGCATATGAAAGATCAAAAGAACATTAAAGGTAAAAGAGGAATTTCACAAAGAAATTTTTACACAGAAGGGCCTTTCACCGTGGCAAAGGCATTCGCTGTGACAAAAGAATTAAGTTCACCGTGGCAAAAAAGTGATTCACGCCGCAGTGAAGGTGCTTGAGATGCATTATGCCGCGGCGACTAATGGGCTCGCCACAGCATAATAATCAATTCATGCCGTGACGAAAGTACCATACCACGGCATAGATTTCCCGAAGTACAAAATGAGAAAAGACATAAAAATTCCAAGGGATACTCATCTCATTTACAAGTCCTTAACCATGTCAACACAACACTCAACCCACCATTTACATAAATTTCCTTGATCATGCCTGAAGGTCGGAGGAATGCAGTCCTAGAGTTGAGGGAAGCAGGGTGGTTGTTGTGAATTGGCAGCCACAGTATGTGCAGCTAGAACATACCATGGTTTGATGTTTGGGGACTATAGTACAAGAGGAGATTCTTAGCCTAGCCTCATCTATGGGCTAGGAAATAGGTGGGACTTTATATGGAGATGGCTGGCTACCCCTAGCAGCAGGACAAAGCATGCGCTCTGGTCTATGGTTGCCATTGGCCAAATGTGCTAAATGGTAAGAGTATTTTTAGATGTCGAGGGATGAAGGTTAATGATAGTACTAGATGTTAGCCCTCTACCCCTTTGGTTGACATGTAAATAGAAAATTTTGGTTTTTGTGGTTGGGGTTTGCATTAAGTACTAAATGATGGATGGAGCAATTGACACAGTTAGCGATGGTTCACTTAGTGTTAGGATGGAGGGGCTCACTATTGAGGCATGCAGTATTGGTGTCGGGGGAAATGCGAGAAACCAAACTACTTTTTGTGATCTACAGTAGATGTGACTATTCAATGCGAAGATGGCCAATTGGTGATACTGTTCACTGTGACGAATGACAATAGGTTCTGCTGGGTTTGGGTACTTTTGTATGATTTAAAAGGTTGGCCCTGGCTAGAGGGTTTGAGGTAGTGATGTATAGGACTAGTTTTTTTACCTCTCCTTTCCTAAGGACTAGAAATGCCCCAATTGGCCATATATTAATTGGTTGTATTTATTTCAGATCAAGGTATGTCCCCCAGGACCATGTAATCTACATGTCTAACCTTCTCCTGCAGGTGAACGTATTAGCCTTACTACATGGTAGATGAAGCTGGAGCCATTTGCTGTTGGTTGCAGAGATCAGTGGCTGGGGTCACTGTTCACACTAAAGGTTGGTTTGGTGTGATTTGAAGGTGGAGCAGCTGACATAGATGAAGTTCAGTCAATTCCTTTAATGCTGGCTAGGGACATATTTGATTGATATTGTAATGATCTACTTCTCATCGGTGTTAGTACACTTAACTTTCAAATCTTTCTCACTATATTCCATAGATGTGATCCACCAAAATTCATTTGTTTTTCCAAAACCACTTTATTCTGTTTACAGATTCACTCCACTCACTAACGGTATCCCAAATTTGTTATGGCTTTTAATCATTCTTTTAGACTCTCTTCATTACAATGTAAGGGTGAGCAACCCTTTTTGTTGTATAACTCCTCATACAATATTCTAATGGTATCACCAAGATAACGATTGTTATGCCTGTAGACACTTTGAACCATATATAATCTCATATTCCTATGAACTCCATAAATATAAGCTTTAAAAAAGTCTCCAATAGTCAAGACTATTGGTAACTAAAATATGTAATTACTTGGTTCTACATTCTTAGCCATAAAATGCTCTTTTGATGCATTCCTACTAGGACATGTAGCTTTGATTGTTTCTTATGTTTTCTCTAATAGTCTCCTTATTGAGGACACATACTTCTTAATTCCATCACAATGTATCATTAACTCGAAAGTCAGATTCGTTTCCAATACCTCTATAAGATTCACAATTTCTAAATTCTCATTTTGGGCTTTCCTAATCCCTTTTTGCAAAAACTGATTTTAAATTCAATAGCTAATAGCACTTTGATTTGCCCAAAATTCATCTCAACATTATATTCTTTTCATTGCACTTGGCTTTGTAACCTCAATACCTGAATTGGCGTTACACCATTATCGAATTTTTTGTTCAATGCATCAAATCACAACCCTACCTTTACTGGGAAAAATATTCATTTGCTTAATCAAAAACTTTCAGTAACTCTATTCATGGTCTTAACCTTATATTCGGTTCTTTCAAACTCCATACTTACCTCAATATTTAATGATGTACATATTTATATATAAATCTCCAAACTTTCAAAGAAATCATTATTACATCAAGTTCTAAATCATGCATCAATTAAGCAGCTCATAAGACCTTAATTGTCTTAATGCATTCGAAATCACTTTATTTTGCTGTATTAGATTTCATCCTAATCTCTGATGTGAACATCAATATATTTTTCATAATCTCTAATTCCAAATGATATTATTGACATTGGTGTTATAATTCCTCAAAATTCTCTTACATTCATCACTGATACGGTTTGCACATTTTTCCTCAAACATTTTAATCATGGAATAAGATCAATAAAAACCTCTTTATAGTCTTTGGTAGTATCCAGTGTACAGCCAGTTCTAAAGAACTCTAAATCTCTCATTTATTTTGTGTAGTCTCCTAGTTCTTCACTACCTCTATTTCCTTGGATTTCTCAACATACCATGTGCAGATACTCTAAGATCCAACATTTTATTTAATCAAGAAAAAGTTCATTCCTATTAAACTCAAACTATAATTATCTCTATGGTCATGATAGGTAAGATTTCTCCTCAAGTTTCATAAATATACTCTTTGCTTTTCAAATAGACTCGATATATCATTTATAATCATGGTCACTAATTGATCCAGTTTTGCTTAGATCATTTTAATTTTTTAATACTCTAATACCATCGGGCCATTGTTGACTCCAACGGATATAACTCAAAACTCCTTGTTCCCATTATTTGTTCTCGTAATTCTTTAAGAATCTAATTCCTCAATGACGTAGTATTATCTCATGTTATTTTTGGTTTCCCAATTGACTTCTTTTCTCGAATGACTTTCTCAATTCATTTACCTTCCTCTGATTTTCATACGAATTTATTCTAACACCTACTCATTCGTTTTAGTTTCAAAATTAACTTCCTATGTTGGTAGCACATTCATCATGTCTAATTTGTATCTCTTATACTTAATGTCACCTCAAATTCAAGAATCCATTTACCTAGTTAGATACTTTACAACAAACAAAATGTGTATACTTTCAGGAGCATATTCTACATTGTATGTTTGAGTCTCCGTTAGGATTAGTACTCCAATATTCACTTCTGATTCATTACAAATTCATTTCTGATTTGTTTCTTCATTGATCATTCTTCAAATAAACTATCTGATTCGTTTTACCTAATTCGGTGAAATTCTTCTTTGAAAGCAGATTTCTTGCTACTATCATCTATACTATTCATATAACCTTCATTAATCCACTGTTATCATCATTGCTAATCAAATACTCTTAGTAACCTCTAGGAGATTAATTTCTTTCCTAACTTATATGATAAGATTATCCTTTCTGATAAGGCTCAGCAAAGCATCAGGCAATTCATTTACTCTTATACCTTGGTATATATCATCAAGATCATTCCATATTTTACAAAGATGTCACTAATGACAATTCATCAATTTAAAACCTATATTCAAGATATCATAATCTCATTTGATTCAGGACAACGATTCTCCTTTTTGTATCTATCCTCGATCATGGGGACTGTGCCACAATCATGCCCTTCTTCTTTTTCTCAAATTTCATCACCTACAGTAACATCCCTAATAACCTCAATTTATCCTCTATTGATCACTGTTAAAACTTCCGTGTATTACTCTAATTCTTCTTAGACTTTGAACTATGGGAACTATGACTAGCAATACCCAATAAGTCTTAGATTGCTTCCTATATTATCCCGCACATATAATACATATATGCCCAATATTCTCACTTGTCATAATAATCCCACTCTCAAATACGTACTCATGATATCAAACTAACTCAACTTTAGGGACTTTCGCCTACCTCTTTCTCATTCTTGGATAAAACCCTATCTTATATGCATTTCTAACTTTCTCCTTACTACATAACATTCATCTCTTTTAAAGTCAATTTTGTCTATTTCTTTTCCCATTTATGTATCCTCAATCAATTCAAAATTACTGATGCAAAATCATTTTGAAATGTCAGTCTCAATTCCCCTAATATGTTCTTATACTGAATTATAAACTCTTGTCACGAAAAGCATATAACCATTTTGGGTTCCAAACTCATTCTCTTACGATCATAACAAATTTATGTTTTCATTACATTCTACCTGTACACTTTAATCTCCTCATTTCTACTTATATCCCTATTTTATGACAATACATTCACATTTATATCACACTTAGGGATATGTCACCACAGTATGATCTTGGTGTCATATTTAGTAATACATCCACCAATACAATTGTGTTAAATCTTTGTCTGTCATATTCAATCACATACTGTTTCTCATTTCTAGATATCCACTTCTTTTGGTATATCATCACTTTTCTCACTGCTTTTAACAACTCAAACTCTTAAGGAATGCTTATGTATGTGACTCATATTGGGGATCAGTTGCTGCTGTCTGCTATGACATGACTAAAATGCACGTGACTCAACACATATTTCAGAATGCCCATATAAGATAGTACTTTTGGGCTCTGATACCACCTAAATGTAGCACCCCACTCCCGTAAGGCTCGAACTCGACATCAATGGGTGATGTTCGATCTCGTGCCTAGTTAGGGTGACGTGCTAAAGCACTCAATAACTCGGAAATCGGTATAAAAACTTTTTCTTTGTTTTTATAAAAAGACCAAAGTCACACATATTCAATCACAACAACACAATCATCAGAGTCTCAATAGCCATTTAGACCCTTTCACAAATACAATATGCTTTAGTTGTTTTCGAATACACTTTTATAAAAAAAGTTGCGGAATAAACAATTCAGTATAAAATAAGGAAATCCAATGCAGACGCGAACTAATCCCTACCTCTATCCTTCACTTATGCTGTAGTTATACTCCCGTTGGTCTAACGGTGTATTCTTCTGATCCTGAAAAATAATTGCAAATTTCGGGTGAGTTTTGTGAACTCAATAAGTGACCATCATTGGTGGCTCACCCAGCCATATAACACATAATCATATTCACAACAATTCACATTCCACAATCAATTATAATTTAATCATTCATCTTATGCATATATAGTGCACATGAGACTCACTTTCCATTTCTTACTTTGTTGTGACCGAGTGCCTAAACTGTCCCATATAGGGCTTATTACTAACTATACCTTATTCGCTTGGGGGATACAGGGCTCATTTTACATAGTGAGCCTTAGGCTCTTAATCACATACTGAGCTCGAGGCTCCTTTTCATTTTTCACTTTCTGAGCTTTAAGCTCTTTTCACTTTCTAAGCTTTAAGCTCTTTTCACTTTCGATAGCTACTATAATCACAACTGCCATTATATTTCATGAATTTATGAGATGGAATGCATCACTCACATTTGCATGATCTCATTCAATCCCTTTCCCATATCATCGGACCTTAGTTCGGCATTCAACATTTAAGTTGAGAATCACATTTTCATTTATATACAAAGGCACTTTCAAAACACATTTATCAATCAATTACGTACACTTAGTTCATCCAATTCACATTCAACGAGCACTTCAATATTTCACTCATATAACACATTCATTGGACCTTCTATCTGGAACCCAACATAGTCAATCACATTCACACAATTATTCAGAAATCAATCAATACCAAAAAGTCAATCAAACAAACAGTGGAATGAGACCATCTAGGTCTACTCACAATAAGCTCTAGATTAGCAGTTGCTTCCAAATTCTGAGAACACCTGAATACAGACACTTGACTTGAACAACCCATTTATGCAAGGCACATATTGCACACATAGAAGCATTTATCTATGCACAATGTCTAATTGGACTATGTATAATGTATGCTCAATGACAAACCCAGGTACTGTAACAAACTTCACATCTTATGCACATTCCCATTTCATAATTTAATCACTCATTAGTTCTTTCACTCCATTACACACTTTCATTGATCTTTCAACTCCCAAAACTAGTTTATCACTACCCCATAGTATTCCAATCTTCAATCCAAAGAAAAACACTATGTACCGTACACTAAATCTCCTCACTCATTTTCCAACACATAAGAATATCACTGTTCTTAACCATTTAGCAGTGAACTATGATGCATGCTTCATTTCATGCAAAAACTATATAATCATAACAAGCTTACTTATTTGAAGCTCCAATCTCTACAAAGTCACATAACCCTAATCTCTCATGTACCCACATACATCACCTTGAAAGTTAATGGGGAGGTTCGGTCTTTCTTGGAATGAAAGAAAGGAATATCCAAGTAGAAGTGGGGATAAACAGAAAAAGTAAGGTTTAGCTTCGGTGAACCTTTGATGAAAGCTCTGGGTTGGGGAATTTCTTAAGAAAGAAGTTTTCAACAAAAAATAAAGACAAGGACAGTAGCTTATCTTTTATAGGCAAATAAAGATTTGAACTACCTACGACACCTGTCCATTTCTTATCCACTGATCCACTTCCCTTTTTTCCAAACTCACTTTAGTATTATTTATACTTAAGTTTATGACTTGGTAACACCACTGAAATCACAAGTCATACCCTCTCACTCACTTTCAGATTTTTCCTATAGCACATCATTTTAGGTCAACTTTACGTGCTCTTTTTGACCCCGACACTGAAGTCATTTTGTAACACTTTTCTCTTGAAACATATTCCCCTATTTCTTATGTCACCATTGACACCAACATTATTCAGTTTGGTCTGTTCTCAATCATACTGAACTTGTCTCGGGACAAATAGCATAACTGTCACTAGAGATGTTGGATTTAATCATCTTAGAACGATCTCCAAGAGGACTTATAGATCTATAACTCTCTGGAAGATCTTAAAGATAGATTTTATCTTCTAAAAGTCAAAAATGAGATAGAAGATAGGTACAGACGAAGCCAAATGAAAAGACAGACTAAATGGAAAAAGACGGATGATATGGGGAAATTGCTATAACTTTCCCTTCAAATATCAAATTAAGGTGTTCTTTATACGAAAGAGGACTTCAAGATCTAAAACTTTCATGAAGATCTTAGGAACAAATTCTATCATCTTGAGGGTCAAAGATGGACTAGACGATACAAAATGAACAGTATCTAGAAGATGAAGTCTCGGTCACTTGGGCAGAAAGCAAACGAATGCAAAAGCAGATGAATGCCAGAAGCAGGCGAAATTTGTCAGAAGGTAGACGAAGCAGAAACATAGGCGAAATTCGTCAGAAGGTAGACAAAGCAAAAACAAAGATGGAATTTGTCAGAAAGTATACGAAAATTCAAAACACAAACAAAGTTTCAAACAGCAGACAATAGGCAAAAAGGCTGACGATAGGTAAAAGGCTGATGATAGGCAAAAGACAAACGATACATCTTTACCTTGCGTTTGTGTTTTCCTTGCATCTGTGTTATGTCGTCATCACGGATGATATGCAAAACACAGACGATAGGCGGTCAACCTTAGACGAAGCAAAGTCAAACACAAATGATATGAAACACAAATGATAGGTGGTCAACTTAAGACAAAGAAAAGTTAACCATAGACAATATGAAACACAGACGATAGGTGGTCAACTTAAGATGAAGAAAGGCAACCACAGACGATAAGACACAGACTATGTGTCTTTACCTTGCATTCGTGTCTTCCTAGCGTCTAGGTTTTGGTGACGTCATCACAGAAGATATGCAAAACACAGACGATATGTCTACGCTCCTGGACATCTCCCCCTTATTTAAACCATAACTTTCTACTCCACCATCAATAACTCCCATACTCTCAGTAAACTTCTTCACTAAGTCCAACACTTAGATTTTATTTTTATTCTTCCTACTCCATTTCATTCTAATCATTTGCTATAACCAAAATTCTCAATCTATCCAATTACTATTCACTATACCCGAAATGTCAATGAGTGCATGTACAATTATTTTCATGTGTGCAAAGACTCAAATTCACATACATGTATGCTGACATTCCGCTGAGCTTGAATTACAAATATTCTAACTCTTATGTTGCTATTCTCTCATTATTGAAATCTGGGTTCTAACCCTTAATATGGGGATGGGATGTTACATGGCGTACCATATAGTGAGTTATTATCAAGGGCTACTAGGCACTAAGGCTGTTGTAAACCAACTAGACTTTAGGGTGGTTACAACTGGATCAAAGTTAGAGATGGAATCGCATGAGTTCTTGCTTGCACCAATTCTTGATGATGAGATCAAATGGGCCATGTATGATATTGGAAATGACAAAGCCCCGGGGCCAGATGGATATACCTCTGACTTATTTAAGAAACATATGCACATTATAGGTTCAAATGTCATTTCAGTAGTAAAGGAATTCTTCAACATATGGGGGTTTCTTAGACAACTAAACCACACAATGATCACCCTTCCCCCCAAGAGAAAGACAACACCAAAGCTATAAACTTTAAACCGATTACCTTCTTGAATGTGGTATATAAGGTGATCACCAAAATCTTGTCCGATGGTTGTGGGAAAATTGGTTGATCCAACACAAGCAACATTTATACCTAGGAGAAGCATGCTTGATAATGTCTTCCTCGCACAAGAACTTGTCAGAGGTTATACTAGGAAGTGGATCTCCCCAAGGTCCGTGATAAAAGTGGATATAGCAAAAGCCTATGATAGAGTAGCCTAGGAATTTCTTGAAGACATGATGAAGGGGCTGGGATTCCCCCCTCTATTCGTAAGTTGGGTGATGGAGTGTGTGACAACAACTTCATTCTCTAATTCTATTAATGGTACCTTACAAGGGCTATTTAGGGGGTCAGAGAGGATTTTGGCAAGGAGATCCCATGTCACGTACCCTCTTCCTCCTCTGCCTTGAGTATCTCTCTCGAGTGCTTAAGGTAAAAATTGATTGCTCACATTTCCATTTCCATACAAAATGTCAAAAGCTCTGTATTATCCATTTTGCATTTGCGAATGATCTTATGCTCTTTTAAAGAAGGGATTATGATTCCATTCATATACTGATGGAGGCTTTAAAGGAATTGAATGAAGTATCAGGGTTACGTGTAACTCCTTCCAAATCTCATGTGTATTTGGCAGGAGTGTTTGGAAGGGAAAAAGAGGATATTATGCAAATGGTTGAGTTTCTAGCAGGTGCATTTCTAGTGAGATACTTAGGTGTCCCTTTGGCATCTCTAAAAGTATCAATGGCCCAATTTTTAATTCTCATTGAATCTATGGAAACCCATAATAATGATTGGAATAGAAAGCCTTTATCATATGCAGGTAGAATTGAACTGGTTAACTCTGTTATTCAAAGACTGCTTTCTTTTTGGCTATAGGCATTTCCTATACCGGCAACCATTATGGAGAAATAACCTCCCTCTATCGGTTATTTGTATCGGGAGGGAAAAAATTTAGGGTGGCATGGGATACTATCTGTGTACCCAAGACAGAGGGGTGATTGGGGTTGAAAAACTACAAATTGTGGAATTTAGCACTATTAGCTAAGGTGATATGGAATATTCGTACTAAAGCTTATTCACTCTAGGTAAGATGGATCCATAAAGTTTACTTGAAGGGCTTAACGGTTTGGGATTAGGAACCACATAATCGTGACTCTCCACTCATGAAGAAACTTGCTCATAATTAGAATTTATCGATACATTCCTCGCCGAAAGTGCATGAGTTGATTCAAACTAAGCATAGTTCTCGACCATGGATGTCCATCAAATGGAAGCAATACTTTCCTCCAAAATTTTCATTCATTGCATGGTTGAGCTTTCATAATAAACTACCTACCAAAGACAACTTGACATTCTTGGAGCTGGACCAGACATGTAGCTTACACAAGGTGGAGCTGAAACATTTGACCATCTTTTCTTTGCATGTTCTTTTACAGGTAAAATTTGGTGAGGCATTCGGAGTTGGCTCGGATTGACCCAGACCGTGTCCTCTTTGTCTAGTTCCACTAAATGGATTTGGAGAGACTATACTGGAGCTCGGCTAAAAAGCAAAGTAGCACGACTACTGCTTTTTTGTACCATTTATAGATCTCACAGACAAAGAATACGGTCTTCTTAGATTCTGCTTCTTGTTCTATCTCTAATGTCATCTATAAAATTAAAATTATCATGTATAAGATTTTGCATAGTTTGTATCCCAATGAGCTTATTACATTTTGATTTTTGGACTGAGTAGTTGATTCTATTGATTGGGTTATAGACTTTGGTCAGGTTACGCCCCTTAGACCTTGTACATACTTTTTTATTCAAAACATTTACATTACATCACAAAAAGAAAGTAAGAGCTATCAGTAGTCTACGTACTTGAGTTTTTCAAACTTAGGCGATTTTTTGGTGATTTTGTCCAAAGTCACGCATACCTCCAAAATCCACTACATTTCTTTCTTTCATTTCAGATTTTGTTTAGCCAGGGTTTGATCATAAGGTTGTGGTTCTGGGTTGTATCTGTCTTTTTAGGTCAATGGTGAAATTATAGAGTGCTAGTGTTTGGCTCTCTCAGACCAATTTCAGGTTTAGTTTAACTGGGTCTGACTGTGATTCTATTTACAATTTTCAAGGCTGGCGGTAAAGTTATTGTAGCTTTTAAGGAAAACTGAGACTCAACAAGGTTTGACATTATGGTTTCTGTTTGTTTATCTTATGGTGTTACGTTTCAGGTCGACTACGAACGCATTTGGATTCGATAAAGTGTTGTCGTCCGATTATTAATTTTTCTACATTGTGAGTATCCTGGGTTAGTTGGCTATAGTTTATGGATGTAGTTCTAGGGTTAAACTATGCAGATTGTCAGGGCAAGTTACGTAGTCAGCCCAGGCCTAATTTTGCACTGCTTTTTGTTCAAATCCGTAGGGGCACTTATAGTATAGGGAAGAGGCACAAGACGCCACATAAAGCGAGGGACATAATGACAGAATGTGTTTTGGGCTTACAGATGGCAGATTCTGGGATGAACGAAGATTTTGAGGAAGATAATATCTAGTGTGCTAATCATTCAAACCTGAGGGATAGCAGTAACTCTGAAGATCAATAGATCTGGGTAAGCAGGTGGGGGACTGTCAGAGCAGGGAGTGGGATGGAGAGTACAGGATGTGCTAAGACGTGTGGGGGAACTACTGGGCTTAACAATGTGGCTCATATAACAGAACCGACTGATGGTGGTAGAGGATCAAAGTAAAATACATGAAGGAATATGCATAGCAAAAACTAGAGAATAGGCAAAACTGTGGATGGTATAGTGAGACAAACACTGATGAATAAGGTAGGGAGCAAATGTGGGGTTCAAAGGGAAGAGAAGGAAACATCCACTTCTGAGGACGAAAATGTTGGTAGGGATGAAGGAGAAAGTGATTTGGATACATCTTTAGAGCAGGGGTAATCTACCCAGAAGGTGTCTAACAAAAAGCCAAACCCTTCATTGTTAGTCACTGAGGAAGCTCCAGCCAAACTCTCTTATATGAGTCTCTTCAGGAACAATAGAGAACTAAAGCAAGGAATGAAATTGAACTTCTAGGATTTAGAAGATGAAGTGACCATATAGGAAGATGATGTTGTGCCTATTGAAAAAGATTGGGGATATTGCCTCGTAGGCTGTTTCACAGGTTAGTTCCCAAGTATGAAGCTTATTGAAAGCCTTATAGACAGATGGTCAGTTAAATGCAAAATTCTCCCACGTGACAAAGGTTAGATCATATTTCAATTTGACTCAAAAGAGTATATAACAAATGTACTAGTAGGGGTGATCGCGGCTCTGTCGATTCGATCTTACGATCGATCCTTGAAAACCGGTCAAATATATAAAAGTTTCAAGATTGCGGTATAGGTTGCAATTCTCGGGTCGTCTCACTTAATTGGAACCAAGTGAAAAAGGTCTAAGCTAGCCT